>VZRL01002373.1:2413750-2441632 GCA_013397895.1 Origma solitaria
GCCCGCCGCCATTGGCCAGCGCCGCCGCCGCCCCGCCAATGCGCGCGGCCGGGGCGGGGCGCCCTTAACCCCTGAGGCGCCACCTGAGGGAGCTGCGGGAGCCCTCCCGGGGCCGCCTCGCGGCTCAGCCTCGGGGCTCCGTGCGGGGCCGAGCTGCCCCTGCTCGGGATAGCAGAGGCGGCAGCAGCAAGCACCGGCCGAGCTGGTGAACAGAGGAAAATCAAGCCCCAGAAAACCCTCTCTCAACCTCAGCACCTGTTACTGGACCTGCCTTAACACAGAAATTAAGGGTAAAATACACACACAGGTAGGTTTGCCTTGTTTTTTTCAACCGCGTAAGCTAGAGCCCTCACCTTCCCCCGACAGTGCTGTGACACTGTTTTGTGAAGGTCATATTCCCTAACCTGTGAGGGAGGGTATGGCATCGACACCACAGCCGTTCCCAGCAAGTTTCAAACTCCAGACTCTTCCACAATGTTCTCTCAGGTGAACCACATTTTCTGCAGATGCGAGTGAGCCAATTAATGATTTACAGTGTTTTGAAGGTAAGCATCATAAGTACTAAGAATAATATTATCGCTTGATGTTCTGCATCATGTTTTATTAAAAACAAATTGTCAAAGCAGCTAACTGCTTGGTTTCAGTTGCTGAAACTGCTAATTGTCTAGATGTTTGTTCAAACACTGAAAATCCCTGCTCACAAGCAGTCCTTAGCAGTAGTAGTGCTGAAGCTGTGGTTATCAAGGGACAGAGATAAGCAACATTTGTAGAGAGGTAATATTGCTGGACACAGTTGGGAAAAAAAACCAAACCAGATAACCTTCCAAACACAAGGCCTTTCACATGTCCTTTACATGTGCAAGTAACCCCACAAACCTACAGCAATTTAGGCCTTTATGCATTTCAGTGGTTTGTAAAACCATATGCTGAATTTTCAGCAGCTTCTTCCACAGAGCATCTTTTACTTACCAGGAACTCACAGTTAAAGATTTTCACTAAAGAAATGCACACAACTATTACAGTGGTGCTCACTTACATGGCATTTTTCTGACAGATGCTATATACTGCAGCTGATCAAGATTGCACTCAGAGTTTGCTTTCCATGAGGAGACAGTTATATATAAATACCACCACCCTTCAGATGGAATTTATCATTTCTTGTGATATTATACAACACTGTCACTATCCATACACTCTACTCAAGTAGAACAACACTCAAGAATTGTGTTGTTGGTTACTCTGGCTGCACAGTGCCTGAACCCAAGGGATAAAGACAGTGAAACAATTCTTCAGTGAGCTGTAAACTGGGACAGGTCTTTTCGTTTTGTACACAAAGTCCCATTTTGGAGTTCTTCTCTCAAAGCCAGCAGTAAAACATCTCACAAACGTTTTCACACTAAAAACAAGTAAAAGGAGAAAGGTGATCCAGAAAATTAATTGGTGGCCTCAAAATTAATTCTGCTTCACAGAAAATTACTCTGAAGGCATGTATAAGAACCAAGCACATTCAACATCCACATCTTGCTACATTTAGTTCTGGATATCAATAAAGCATTGCTTAGGTAACAGAGCAAGTAATTTTAAGGTTTTTATGTTTCACCACTGGGACTAAGTGAGGTCTTACTTAGCTTTTGCATCATGATAGCCTCTGGAAACCTGAATCCCAGGCAGGTCTCGTGTGCAGTAAGCTATAGCTCCTCCTCCATAAAGTTTACATACACAAGTACCAGAGAAATGGTAGTTTCAATTCTAGAGTATCATTCAAGTTTCTTTTCACTATGTCATTTTGTTTGACATACAAGTAGTTTTTCTCTTCTCTAAGGTCATAAGAATTGATGCTTAATCAGTTAGGGTGTTTTTTAAAAGAAAATTCATTAGCTAGAGAGGAAAAAAGTTTTGCCCTTGCTACAGGGGAAAACAAGTCTTCAACCAGAAGTTTGTAACTTTAGAAACAGGTAGGTAAATATGAAGTGTTGAGTTTAAAGAGAGGTAAAGGAGCATTTGGAAGAGATTCTGCAGAAAATGTGTAATTTGTGGAAACCACGAGGATGTTAAGAAGCTAGAAAGTCTTAGAAGTAAAGAGTAGCACCAACTAAATGGGTACTTCACACAGTGAGGACATATAGGGCTATGACAAAGAAGATGAAAGATTACACATGGATAGTAAAAATCTTAAAACTAATGCCCACTTCTAGGTGATGTTACTGGATCACGTATCTCAGAATGGCAGTAGAACAATGAGCAGGATATTGTAATATTAAAGATACAGACCATAATACAGACAGCTCTTCTACAGCTTTCCTTCCAGCATGGCAGTTTCTTCAAACCCTGGCTCTTGTTTCTAATTCAGGAACCTGACTACAAATGGCAGTAAGATACGACGTTTCTCTCACCTGAAAGCAAAACAACAGCATATCCTGGGTCGCTGTAAAGTCATTTAAAAATGCCTAGCATTAATTACAAGAACACTCAGGAAATTATTCTTTGTTAATGAACTATACATAGATAGGAGTTACCTCTCTCTTTCACAACTAAGCCCAGCCATTTTCTGAAGGATGAGTATAACAGTGAGGAGCTTCTATATCTCAGTCCCAATGTGGCTATGTACAAATTATGACCTTAATCAATATAAGTGTGCTTTGCATTCTAATCCACAAAATGAGGATATTTACTTGCTTTGGTCAAAGAGATCAACAAACACAAATATTACAATACTGTACAGGAAAATAGAGAAACTTACTATGCCTTAACCAGAAAGGCTAATGCTCCACCTTCCAGTATAGCCTAGCCTTCACAAATTCTACCTGCCCCATCATAAAAGCTTTTCTCTTTTTTCTTTTTTCTTTTTTTTTTTCCTTTGTGAGTGGGGTAGTTGGGCAAAATTCCATTCAGTACCTTCAATCATATCTTAATAAAATTCTGGATTAAAATTGAACCATACTTCTTTTTAAAAAAGTATTTCTCTGGTTAATATCTAAATGGAAGTAAACAAATGGAAGATTCAGAGAATACCTGTACAAAATCACTCAAGTGATGTCACCTCCTCAAGAACCTTCAGGAAGCCATGAGGGAATCAACAGAGACCTACTGAGGCAGATCTAAACTTCTTCAACATATGAAGAGTTCATGTAAATTCTGGTTTCACATGTAGCCTCATAATCTGTATAAAAACATTTTTTCCTTATTATTATTACCACAGGTGCAGTAGACAAACATTAGCATTCTTTCTTTCCATTATTTACTTTAAATGGGGAATACCAACTAGATAGTGACCTCAGAACATCTGTGTCACATTTCACTCTTCATGGTCTCCATGCACTACAAAATTCATTGAAGCATTAAATCCAGAACTTTAAAATATCCAAAGCAGACCTCTGAAACTCAGAGATAATCACACAATCCAGCCTGGAGCCACAAAATACTCAAACTGAACAAGCTGCTGTTGTAAATTCTCTTGCTTCATGCCAGCCCTCTCCCAATAATCTGATGATTCAAAAGGAATAGAAGCAAAAGTGAGAAAATAGTGAAAACACAAAACCGCAATGACTTAAAAAATAAACAAAAAGCCCAACCCAAAACAATCTGACTCATAACTGACTTTTTGGGCTTTTTAGGGATACACAGAAGCAAGACAAGGTGTTTATTGAATCACATCTGCTTTTCCACAGCAGCACCCATTTTCGCCCCAAATGTAGAAATAAAATATACCTGGTCTGAGCTAAGCACATACACAAGTTGCAGGAATTTCTCCAACACCTCTACCCTTCTTTCAAATTGTGTTAGTACTTTTTAGTGACTGTAGTCCCAGTCAAGAACAGGCAAATGGTCCAGAGAAAAACCTGCGTACTGTGTTATAATGAGAAAGACAGGCTTGAATAAAAATATACTAAATCAGACCCTTTTTTTTTTTTAAATTGAAAAGTTATTCTGAGTTGCACATTTTTAATGGGCAGAAAACAATACACTAATTTTATTCTAAAGAATTCACATTATAGGACCCCAATGATAGTTCACTATGCACACAAGTATCAGTCTAAACACGTAACTAACTAGATCATGTCATTTTAACAGCAGTAGGAGTTTTATATCTTTCTGTCAACAGTTTATTTCTTCAAAATCTGGCATGCTCAGGCTTTATTTGCAGTTACGCATCACCAGGAAGCTGGAGCAGAGTAAGCCATGGATGCTTAAATCTGCCCCTTGTTTGAACACACCTGTAAGCCTAGAGCAGGTTTCCACACATTGTTTGACTTGACAATACCTTCTGAAGAATAATTCAGCATTTTCAGACTGTACCGTTTGCTTCTGGTAAAGGGCTCCAACAGTATCAACTGTTAATTTCCAGTCTTATTAAATAAACTAAACAGCAAGGTCTGACTTTCAATTTCACATCCATTTTCTTGCTGATGCAAGAAAGCTTTTTCCACTGTTCCAGTCTGCTAACAAAGTGCTTTGTTTACTTAATTTAAATTGCACCAAAAAGCTGGGTAAGGAAACTCATTTGATACTCTCAAACCAGCAACTTTCCCAGCAGTACTTTATACACAGTAACAGAGGACTAAACAAAGCACCTAAGCCAGTGCATCCAGTTCCTTATAATCTTGTAATAAACACCTGGAGGAAAATAAAACTAACTTCATGTCATCAGCACACTAGACTAAACATTGCAGCATCTCCATTAAATGCTGCTGTTCTGCCTTAATAAACAAAAAATCCCTCCCAAAACCTGAACCCAAACACCACCACCCTCGCCCCAAAGAACAACTATTAGTGGATTCCAAAGGGAATAGGATGGAAGTTTCATGTTTTGTCAATGCCCAAATATTCTTTGGGAAACACAGTGCTAGAGCTCTGTAACCTCCAGTACCTCTCCCATCTCATCCTTTTATTGATGGTCATTAAGTAGAGAAGACCAGTACTCATTATCTTTCTTACCCACTAAGTGAAGAGGATGTATTTTACCCAAAGAAACCTTTAAAAGGCAAACTGATTTCATAAAAGCCATATAGTGTCAGGCTGATTGGAAGGTCCTCCACTTCCTATGATCTCCACAACTGATGTCTTTTGTGGGCATGCTACATGCAGAAAAAAACAAAGCCCTGATCTTTACATTGCCATCAACTTAAAACTAATTTTAAAGAAGATACCTGAAATGCCTGTATCCCTTTATATGTATTCTTCAGATTATCTGTGTAGAGTGCGACTAATCCACTGTCTTGCCCGAGGCTGAATGTAATTACACAGCAACTGTGGTTCTGCAATTTCAGGTGTTCAAACTAGAAAATGTCAGTACTGAAGTTTTCAATGTGCATTGTTGCAAGTGGTAACAGTTCACAGAAGACTCTGCAGACTGTCTGTAGCAGGAGTCAAGAAGACAGGACAAAATGCAATTCAGTGTTCACAATTCAGTTGAATAAGCCTCGGCAAAAACTTCCACCAAAGGATTTCCCAAAAATAACATCCTCATGTAAATCCTCATAACATCCAGGTAACGTAAAATTTCTATGTACAAACTGCACAGAAAAAATTAAATCTAGAGAGAGACAGGCTGTGACACAGTCTGTGCAAGTGTAACTGGACATGGAAATGTTTCTAAATATTGTGAATTATGATTTCATAGTGGAAGATTGAAATAAATGCATCTACTTACACCATTAGAAAAATTAAGATATACTACTGACAGCAACATCTCTTTCCTTAATATTATCGTATTATCAGCATCAGTACATCAAAGAGAAAAACAAACCTCTGACAACACTAATGGCCAAGCTGACTTGTGAGGCCATAAAAAGGGCTTTACGATCTTTCACATCTGTAGAGCAAAGTATTTATTCTGGAAATTAGTGATCAAAAGTATTAAGAAGAGTTACAAATTTTTCATCCACATTTGAAATTGCAATTACTTCAAAGGCAGTCTTCAGAAACCGCTAAAGAAGCTTTATTAATTATCTTATTACTGTAAGTCTTCTGACAAGTGTAGAAGAGCATTTGTTTAGGAGACAGGAAGCAGAATTTAAAAGCCACTTGATACTGAATGGAAGTTCCAAGCAGTTGGGTGGCTTGAATCAATCACTCCCAACTGTAGGAATACTCAGTTCACATCACATGAAACTGAGTCACACAGATATTCACACCTTTTTATTTTATATTCAGCATTCCAGCACAAATCCTTTCTGTAGTCTTGTCAAGAACTGCCAATGCTTTATTTAAGATGAGCCTTACACACTATTGTGACATTAACTTGCTGACAACCACAGAATCCTTATGTTTTTCAGACTTTCAAATGTTACCCATGAAGACTAAAATAGTTTCCACACACCATTTTCACAATGCAGAGAAGAAACACAAATAGCCAGTGATAGTTACTGTGAGGCACAGAGCTCAGCACCTCTCTGCAGCGCGGCAGTTCCGAGGTTTTAATTACGCAGCAGTGCTAAGTCACAGCCATCATGCGTAGGGCATGTGCTGATGCTGGGCATGACAACACCATTTCATCCCATCTTCAATCAACAAAAAAATCACTGTAGTTGTGCAATCTTATGACAAGCATATGCCTAGAATAATAGCACTCACTCTGCAGCTACCACTCAGTTCCTATTAGAGGATTATAACTTGTTATTTATGAGCATTAATGCCATCTAGACACAGTTTTAAAATCTCTCTCAGGAAGTGTTAAAAATGCTAAAAACGTTGCCGTGGTAGCAGACATATTATATTTAGTAAATGAACTGAAGTATTCTGTTGAATTAGTTAAGCATTCCACTATATTTATAATACACAATTTTGTTTTTGTAGGAGATCCTCAGCATCCAGAGTACAGATAACGACAGGAGAACAAAGAGTTCACACTCAGTTGAGGATCCTTCAGGAAGTTGTGAGTGTTGACATAGTCAGTTAAGGTGCTGTTATAAGCACTTCTTTTGAATGCAGAAAGCAGAGCATTCCTAACAGTGTGAAGTTTCTGAATTCTTTTGTCTGAGCTCCAGAGTTACATATGCTAAAAAACCTGGTAAATTGCAAGGTACACATTGTATACAAATGAATAAAAATACAGCCCTTCCTCACATTTGTAAAGTATCTGGTTTTGTTCCTTAAACAGTAACAATACAACATATTTTGTTCAGAATTATTTTATTTGGATTATAGCAATTAGTATCACTGATCAGTAGGCCAAATCCAGGCAGAGAGCACAGAATCAATTTCACAAGGCAACAACATGGACTAGTATTTTAGCATACAAACCATTTCACTGCATTATCAAGTTGAAATATCTTTCAACCATGCATAAAAAATCTATGCTTAGTCTTTCAGAGCTCCAGGTAATACCAGATTCCTAAATATACAAAAAATACATTTAACTTATAATAATCTTAGTGAATCAGACTTATAAAATTACAATTTTATTCTTCACAACATAGAAAAAAATACAAAATGACTGTATATCGTTTTCACCCAAGTTTCACTGACATATACATCAAAATATATGATTTGATGTATACTCATGAAAATTTTAAGCTGAAAGATAGGTCTTAAAATGACACTGCAGATTGGTCCACACAAATGCCAACCTTCATAATGGTAAGAAAAAAACCCTCTGATAAGAACATCACATTGTGAAAAATTACAATTTACCTGCACTGTAACCTGCATCTTACTGTAATTTACAATATGAACATTTTTACAATTCCAGTTGTAAACTACACACTGGTGAAAACCTTGGTCTTTTGGAGGGTAGTGACTAACTCAGACAGAGCTGGCATGGTAGAACATAAAGTGCTGTCAACTGAACCAGTGCACACAACAGAGAATACCAAAGCAGGGAAGGCCTGCTGGTTCGGATATGCTGATAGAGAACATGCAAGCCAAGTAAACAGTCTCTGGGAAAAATAAAAATCCTCTGCATTTGTGACAGAGTACCAATCAAAGCTTCTATTACAGAGTTCACGGAAACCACTTTACAATTTCAGTGACAGACGAGGGGAAACTTCTTTTCTGAGAAGAAACCCCACATATGTCAGCAAAGTCAGTATTAGAGAGCAACCCAAACAGTACCAGGGCATCATACTACAGTTCTCCCTCAAGATCACCTTGCAGTGATTTCCATGGAAGATAAACTTGAAAGAGCACTGCAAGATGAAGCACTGAATTTTTGTACATAGTAACTGCATGTTCATATTCCAGAATATAATTTATAAATCAACTTTGCAGGTTAAGAATTCTTACTGTGAAAGCAATTTCTTTTGAAAGGAAAAGTAACTCCATTTTCTTTTAGAAGGCTGTAGTTTATTTGCATTTGTGTGATAAATTAATATTTTCAATTAAAGGAAATATTGCATAATAAAGCCTATTCAGTAAAGGTGTAGGTTGCACAAGCTTTCTCCCTACTGGCAGCTCGCTCTGCCTTTCCATGGTGCCAGTGCTATCGACTATAGATCTGTACTGTATCTATCTCATCAACAGAGCCACAAATTTGTTTCATGTAGGAGTATCACACAGCCATTTTTTTCCTCCAAATCTGAACAACAAATTTGAAACCAAATCTTTTATTTGGGCAGAAAAATCAAATTAAGAAAAGTTCAGGAGCTGAGCATTAACAATACCCAGTAATGTAAGTACATCAGGAAATCAGATCTTTTAGATTACATCCTTCAGAAATTCTGACATTAACTTCTTTAATAGCAAGTATAAGCAAAAGGAAATATTTTGTTCAGAAGTGGAAGTTTACACTTTCAAACAATGAGTTCAGAATAATATAATATTTCTCAGATCACTACAACAAAGCACATAACACAGAAATTAATTTAATTGTTGCATCTTGAATCCAAAACCATTTTGAGGTTGTGCATGGCCACAGTAATAGAATCACAGAATTGTTTAGATTGGAAAAGACCTCTAAGATTGAGTCCAACCATTATCCTAACACTACAAAATCCCACTAAATCACATCCCTAAGCACCACATCTACACTTCTTTTGGATACCTTCAGGGACACTGACTCTTCCACTTCCCTGGGCAGCTTGTTCCAATGCTTGACAATCCTTTCAATGCAGAAATTTTTCCTAATATCCAATCTAAACCTGCCTTGGCACAACATGAGGCAGTAGCCTCTAGTCCTATTGCCTGTAACTTGGGAGAAAACACCAACACCCAACTTGCTACAGCCTCCTGTGTTTTTTAATCCAGTCAATAAGTGGCTCCAATATGTTGAAAACAGAAGCAAAGATTATTATTGTCTCTTACCCTCTCTCTGCTTATAATAGTCCTATTTGTGTTCAACAGGAAAGGCTCTATATACTGACAGTTAGGAAAATTCAGTCCTTTTGATGGAGCCAAAGAAAATTACTGAAAAATGCCAATTTAAAAAAAAAATATAGCTCTGACAAGCATCAACCTAAATAACTGTAATTCCAGCTCTTCTCAAGTGCTAGAACAGAGAGCCTGTGTCCTCAGTACTTCCTGGCTGTGTTTATGGAGAGCTGGGACGTGTCAAACACAACTGGGCCATGTCCAGGAGAGGTGCTGGCAGGCACAGCATGAGGCAGCATTGCAGGTAGTATGGGAGTGGTCACACCTCATTTATGCACTAAATCATGTTACAAGAGGGAAGCCAGAGAAGCGCACGCCATCTGGTCTAGTGACTCTGACTGGGTGCAGACAGGACTATTTGGCCATCAGTTCCTAACAGAGCAAAGCCATAACCTACATTTCCTTTTATTTCTGTTTGGATAGCCATTCATTTCCCTGCTCCCTCTGTCCCTTCCATTCCCCACCCTTTTACACCCAATGAAAACTTTCTTCATGACTTGGGGCACAGCTCACACAGCATTAGTGCTTTCTGCATCACCACAAGGCCTTCTCAGCTCTTTCATTTTCCCTTTACCTTCCCAAGGGAAGGTTAAGCCTGAGAGCCCAGAGAAAGCACCTAGGAAAATACAACTTTTTGTGGTCTTCCACTTTCTTGAAAGAACAGATGAGGGCAGCCCGTCCAGTCTGCAAAAGCAGCATGTAACACATGAGATAAACTGCTTTGCAAGGAGCAGCTTATGACTTTGCAACATTTCAGAAGCTGAGTGCCTGGAACTGCCTGCTTGGATGTGCCAATGATGCCATCACTCACTTGAGAAAAGTTAGGTTGAGGAACAAGGCCCCCAAATGATTCCACAGTACACCAAGTAGTCCTCAGCACTCAAAGATGAGTATTACTGACAGTGATTAGAGATGATAATTTTTAAGTAAAAAAGGGACAACTGCACCTGTTTCTGGGTGACCTGCCTCGTTATATTGTTTAGATTCATTACTGATACCACTAGAAGTATTACAGTTAGTTTGTTGGTTTTTTTTAATATGTAAAAAAGTATCCAGGGATGCAATACTTAGAGGAGTTTTAATGTTTCAGGTAAGAATTACAGCCTCTGAATTAACATTAGCATTTGAGTAATCAGCTTACACAAGATCTTCAGAGAACACATTCTGGTCAGACACCATACTGTTTAAATTCCTAAAGAACCACATTCCTCTCATTTTCCATAATTGGTTTCTTGTTCTTGTTCCAATCGCCTTTTAAAGACAAAACCTACCTTACTAAATTCAAACACTTTGCACAGATTACATTCTCCACTGAAGTCTCTGACATTATCCTGAAGTATTCCAGAGCATATTGTTTGCTTTCAGAGCAATACATACAGTTTCTGGCATGCAGTCAAGCACTTAAAAAAAGAGGTATCAGTAATATAATCCCAATTCAGGCATTTACTGGGTACAACTTCATCACTCATACTGCAACCTTCAGGCATTTAGTAATAAATGAAAACCAGTTAGCACATCATTTAAGGAAAAGGTTAACTGCCAAACCATATAAAGTTTAAGTTTTCTGAAGCACTGCAAGCTGAAAATTATTTCAATGTTTTACATCCTGGAATTTCAGTGAAATCAGATTTATTGGTTATTCTTTCTAAATTATTGGTCTTTTACCTCTGACTTATCTTGGTATATTCTTTATAAATGTGCTGGGTATTGAAAAACTGCAGCATTTTGATGTTTGAAAAGTTCTGAAAAAGAGTTGGAATTACTCCGACTTCTTATGTTCTTCAGTGTGGGAGAGTACCTTTCGCCTCTGATGTAGCATATGGAAATACAGCTGAGGGAAGACTGAGGAGAAAACAGACTTAAGTCAATAAAGTGCGAAGTGAGGCCTGCAAGATGCACAGTCACATGGTCAAGGTCACCAATTCTCTAATAGAGGTGTGCTTATCCTCTTTTTGCTCAAGTTATCTATTGCCTTTTACACTCTAAAGAGATGAACTGGTATTGTTCTTAGGCTTCAGGTACTATTTTTTTGCTAGAGCAATCACATTTTTAATTAAATGCAAAATGCCTTATTTTTTGCATGTACAAGCAGACGACAAAAGTTGCCTTAACTGCATGCACACAATACAAAGAGAACAGATTGCAGGGAGGAAAAAGTCCTTCCAAGAGTAATTTCCAGATTTGTTTCAGATTTTGTAATTCTAGCGTCACTTCCAGACTCTAAGGCACTTAAGACACACCGGTACCTTTTTCACCGCTCTCTATCCAGAGTTTTTTCTCCTCTTATTTCTAAAACTGTTACACAGCATGTTTGCAGAACAACGAAGTAGGGGATGGAAAACATACATACACAAACAGCAAAAGCTGAAATTTCCATAAGATACTACACCTTTGTGAACCACACAAAAACTAAACAAGGTCATCAGCAGGCTAAATTGGTTAGTTCTATGTATGTTAATCCCACAATTATTTGCTTTTCCCATTACAGGTGTTAATACTAATAAACCTAACAAACTCATACTTACTTGGAATGTAAGAGATCATAACCAGGATCAGGAATGTATAGTAGTCAAATGAAAAATTGTACTTGTTAGGTAAACTAATGGAATACAAGCCAGACTGCCTGACAAAGGGTAATGCAGCATATATTGTAAGTAATTCGCCTGAGACTCCCATTGGATACAATACTATAAACAAAGTGTACCTAGAATGAAACACACAGAGGAAGAATTAAAAGTTACAACAAACTCTGACAAAATATTTGTTAAATGATATTACGGATATTCAGATTTTAAATTCTCAACTCAGTATTTACTTTTCTTAGCTCTTATTTGATTAGACCATGGCAAGTTATGAACATTACTGCAAGGTAAACATTCAAATCAGCAATTGTTTGGAAATACTTAAAAGATTTTACCTGAGAATCTAAAAACTATCTTTAAAACTATTCTACACACACACACACACGCTTTATTATTTTGATTTCTGAATTCTTTGGTAGAGGTCATTTTACTACTTAAAACAGGGCCATAGTTGATGTTAATCAACGAACTTAAAAATTACTTCAAGTACAACCACTGGATTCAATAATTACTGCTAAATGTCAGTTTACTTACTGTCATCCTTTACTGTTAAATATCAGTTTCTGACAATCATTTTGCAAATGGAACTGAGTTCAGAGACAAACTACTCTCAGCTTGCAATGCAATAGATGTTTGTAACCTGAAAATCTGCTATAAAGCAGCTAGGCAGTCACATTCACAAACAAGGCAATTACCTGAGGGTAGAATCTAATTTTTTGCACTGCAACTACTTTACGAGATAAATATCCCTGTCAAATCAGTGCTTTAAGGCTATGATTTCAATTATGCTACTGACCTGGCCCATTTGATGAGATAAGGGAGATGGTTTAACAAGCTAAATGTATAAAAAGAGTAACGGATGATCTCGGTGATTGTCCAAGCCACTACAAACAAGAGGACGCTGTCTTCAGTTTGTACCTGAGAAAGGAAAAAAGGCTTAGTGGGAACTCGAGCATTACCAATTACTCACCACACCCAAGAAAACTTCACAGAAATCAATTCCTGTGGGTTGCTTTACTGCATCATTTTAGAGAACAGAGTCCAAGAATGAGCTTAAAAGCAACATTAGTAACAACAGTAAAAACCCTTTTTACCATGCTCTGTGTTTTTCTAGTTGCTTAAGAATAACTGTGCTTCATTGTCAGGTAACTTAAGCTCTCATATTCTGTGCAAGGTAAATTGGTACAAGAAATCCCTCAAATGCTGAGTATAATTCTGAACTCTTCCCATTCCTACAGAGTAGCAGCTTCTATTTCAGTCCTATGCTTGTCTCCTAGTGCAGAAAGAGTGGTGTAACACTTGATACCTGGTTTACACTCAATATTCTGGTACTAATTCACGGTACTTCTGAGTAGAAGCACTGTTTTCCTTTATCTGCAGGTGAGAAACTGGGTCCTACTTTTGAGCAGCAGCAAAACAGCTAACACCAGATCTCAGGCTGGGAGGAGAGAAGAAAGAAGCTCAGATTGGCTCACCTCAGGTACATTTGACAGGTACCTGATTCACTGTTCCCTGCTCCATTTTCTACTTACTGTAACTAGCATAGTTCCTCTAATGTTACACTCAAGGCAGTATCATGTTTCACTGCTTTACACCTCTCGGAGCTTTTATGTCAGTCACACATCACTGAACCTGCTGTAACTCTCTCCGTATTTCAACCCCGCGATCAGCTCAGTTGGTTCAAGCATGGTGCTAATAATTCCAAGGTTGAGGGTTTGATCCTGGTACAGGCCATTCATTTAGGAGCCAGACTCAATGATCCTTGGGGGTCCCTTCCAGCTCAAAATATTCTATGATAAACTGCCTTTATCTGTGGTATTTAGAAGGTTAGTCCTCAAAAGCATGTATTTTAAAATAAATAGTTATATTTATGAGATTATGGAGCATCATTATGAGGTTCAAGTTCCAGATGGGTAAAGTATTATTTGTGGGGTCACACACCCACAGTAAAAACCCTTGAGAGAACAGGTACGATTTTTTATGCAGCCTTCTCCTTCCCTCCCCTCTTCTACAGAATTTCCAACTGTATGAGCACCTTGAGCCCAAATTCAGTGGACCGTGGGAATGCAAAGAGCTCAACCACAGGGGCCCACATTTTCTCTGTTCCTCCAACTCTTGAAAAAAGGGAAAAGGAAGTCAGGAGATGTGGGTGGTGCACTCTATTCATTTTGGACAAAGTACAAACCAACAGAAAAAAAAAGGAACAAGGATATACCTATATGGACAATCAGAAACTTTTTAATAGAAAGGGACTGATCATACACTTTTGGGTAAAAACACTCATGGGAATTACCCAGAAAAAGTTTTGTTACAGACTGCAAAACCCAGAAAAATTTATACAGAAATCTTGAGCTATCCTGGAATGTAGAGCTGCTGGTAATCTGTATTGTGCTGTAAATCTATGTTCTGCTGTGTGTAACATTTCAGGTCACTTTCACTGCATTTTGCAGCAAAAGCACCTTACCCTTTTTCCATGTTCTGATAATTTGTTTATATATTAATCTCCCTTATATCATCATAAAAGAGCAAACTCCAAAACTTATTTCAAGATTTTCAGAGAAAAGACCAAATCTATTTTTACACATAGCTGCAGGATCCTAATCCTGTTTGAGGTCTGCTTTATAAGCAAAACTTAGCTCTCAACACGGAAAAGTTAACAGCACTTCCCAGATGCTGCTGTTCCAAAGGAGGAATGTGCTTGACAAGCACTCCAGAGCTGCATCTTCCGGTCAAATTGGGAGTAGCAGCTTAGCGATGTGTTCACCTAAACCTGTGAGTCACAGGCTTCAACCTGGACTTTGAAATCCCACTTCTTGCCCCAGCTATGGAAATCAGTAAAGTCAAAACCCAAAAGTTCGTAGCTTGAAGTACCATCCAAGGATGTGAGCAAGGACAAGAAACTGGGACGCTAACAGTGAATCATACACATGGAAGTAGAAAATTACAGCAGTTACAGTTCAGTTCTATCACATGACTTCTGTACCACTGCCTTCAAGGTCTAGTCTCCCCCCTTTCCTTTGTATTATGAGTTATTGAAACAGTTCACACCATTATGAAACACAACCCTCTTAGGTCACTTAAGGAATCACTGATTGTGCCTTCATAGCTTGTGTCCCTATTTAAGGAAGAAAGAATACTGGAAGCTAGTGGTTATCATTATAAAGGATGTTTCTTGCACATTCTCTTGCCGTCAGAAGTCTGCCACTATCAGAACATCTCTTTGAGAGACAATTTCTCAGTACTTCAGATAAAGATGACTGTGATGGACATTATAAAACCCCTGCAACTGATTTACAAAACAATTTCTCAAGAGTCTTATTCTTTTAGCCACTGCTAATGCTGCATTTGCATCATTCCACTTCCATCTTGAAGATAAGGCAGATACACAGTAGACTTTTAATAAACCACTCAGGTCAATGATGCCCGGAGAATTCAATTCTTCTTCCACTACTTTTTTTCATGCCAGTCTTTCAAGGAAGACTTAAGACACAAGTCAAAGCATATTTTACACTTTATTTACACCTTATCTCTCCACCTCTCTTAATAGGGGTCAATCAAACAATAGGCATAATTTTTTGGCATGTGTTTCAAGCCAATATATCAAGGAGGGTCCTGAATATATTTTAGCTTTTCTTCAATACTGTGAATAGCAGACAATGTTTGTTAAAATATAAAAGAAACCACTGACTTTTAAGATGAAAAGATGAGAACTGGGAGTTGACAAAATAAAGCCTGAGAGGTTTTTAATGTTCTCCTTAAGAATGAAAAGGGAAATTTCTCTACGTTAAGAGTAACAGTCTGACAAATTTGCAGAAAATTTCAGCTAAACACATAATTAAGCAATCCAATGCAGAAGAGCAAAACCAGCAGCACTACGCAAGTGTAATGATGGAAAATGTTGGAACAGCACGTCTCTCTCCAAAGAGCTGGTTCTCTGGTACAGTAATTAAAAAATAAAACATAAAATTAAGGAAAAATAAAGGAAGCTTCACAGTAGGCACAAAGGGCCTGACAGACTATTGTGTTACATGGTATTCCTCAAATTTTACATAGATGTAAAGCAGTCGTGAGTCAGCCTTTTCAACTATATTCAGCCATTCAGAGTTCTGACCCTTCCAGCATGGATTTTTTACTACAACTTTGTCTTAAATATCATAAATTAAAATGTTCTTGCCTCTTTTAAGTAAGTATGCTTTACTACTGATTAAAGATATCAATTCACAACTGCAGATCCTAGAGTCCCAATTACGAACTCCACACGCTGTGTATGTTGTTTTCACAGCACCTCCTGACTGTGTGTTCTACAAAGGCTCCTCTAAATATGTATTACACTTATTTGCAACTTATCTGTAACTAAAACCAATGGGATAAGCAACAGATGCCTGTGACACCATCTTTTAATTACCCATCAGAACTGGGCGCAGAATTATCTACCAGAATAGAACTGCACAAAGGCCTGCCATGATGTCACCAGATGATCTCACTGCTCACACAAATTCAAAAAGTCATCTTTTGAACTGAAGGGCACTTTCTGTTCTCCTTCGCCTACAAGCTCCCAGCCCTTCATGCCAGGCTGCTCATTCTCCTTCCTCCTTTGCAGCAGAAACAGTAACATTCACTGCACCACTCCTTTCTGATGTAATGGCCAGCACTGATTACATGCCAGGGCCCCCTCGACAACACCAACAACCACTCCAACAGTGCAAGTAAGGAGAATCTCATTGCTACCCAAAGAAATGTGCAGTGCTTTAACATTTGCCATGCTTTAACATTTATTATGAATAACTTCAGATCGAGTTTAACAACACACCAGCACTGAAGTCAACAAAAAGCACAAACATGTTAGTGGCAAGAAGCATGCTTCAAATCACATCACATTTCTAGAAGTGTATCCTGACAGAAGGAGGGATGCAATACACGTTTCTTCTTTTAGCAATGTTATATATGAAAACAGACTGGAAAAGCAAGATACTGAACAAGCCTCACTCAAAAAGTTAAAGAGGAAAACTGTGTTTTATTTTATAAGAACCTCATCATGCAACTGCATTGCTTACAAGTTCCATAAAGCTGTGTGAGAATTTAATCCTGGCCTTCACCATGGAGCTCACTTGTGCAGACAGCCCTTTAGAAAAAGTAGAACACTTGTGACACTTGCAATACATCTCCCCAGGTGAGCCTGCAGGCTCCCTGGTTGGGGGACAGGGAGGGGTCAGAACAGAGCCTCTTATTTGATTTCTTTGCTCTAAGTCACACGTCAGAAACTCATCACAGGGTTCCTCATCCTTGCCATTCTTATGCCCACTTTCTAAGACATTAAAAAAGTAACATATACTACAGTCTCTTGCAAGACTTTAACCAGACGACCACACAAGTGTGGGGAAAGAAGTCTGCACAGAATGGTGTTGACAAAATGTTTAGCTAAACTCACTGTTCCCGTTTTCTCCCATTTTGTTGGTTTTCTCTGGTGAGAATGTGGGCATAAATTCCAAAAAAAACCCCAACCCACAACCATATTACAGGATTTTCTTTGATGTGTAACAGGCAACACATGGAATAATTCTAATCTGTTCAATCTAACCTTTAATGTTTGGGTTACTTCAAAACCAGGAGACAATTAATAAAAACAGATAATCACTGTTCTTTATGAAGCACCAGGTATCCCAACATCATATAGATAAAAGGCAAAACCACAAGAGTATTAAAGTATTTTATACACATATCTAACATCTAATGTCTTAAGATTATGGCTTTTTTTGGTTCAAAATCTAGTACTTACTTCTGGTGAATTAACAGAGACCAAAGTACATTAATTTGCTCCAACAGAGAAATCCATTAGAAAATACCTATTTCCAAGATTTTAAGTTTATTGAAAAAAATAACATTCCTCCACTTTAAATAACATGAAACTAAAGCTTCAGGTAAACAAGCATTCGAAGACCAGAAAGGGCTGTTAATTACTAGGAACTACAGAGACTTATGTTACCCTACATCTGCATGGACGCTCTGATAACAGGTTTGGAGGAAGGAAGAGAAAGCAGCTTCCCTCAAGACTTTGTAATAACACAAGTCCCTTAAGACATTCTCCATGTCAAGTCACAAATAATCTTGTGCATAAAATGACTGGGACTTATTTCAGGCACCCATGCTGACCCTGGCACCAAGACTAATTTCTTTCTTTAATGAGCAGAAAACCAGTAAGATTAGCTGGCTAAAGTAACAGCAGAGATGCAGCATATTTGGGCTACTGCAAGGATTCAGATGACATGAAAGAGCCAGTCACCATAACCTGTACCATTTAAAGCATGTTTAGATTTTAAAACAGCTGTCAGGAATAATTTTCAAAAAGCATGACTTCCAAAGGATTCTAAAGATATCTGCATGAAGTACAGCACAATTGGGCGTAGTGAGCAGTGAGGAAGAACATACAGCCTCCAAATATCACCTACATTTGAATGTAAAAAAATTGAATGAAGGAGAGAGGAAAGATTATCCTGGAGAGTGACAATGGAGGGCATGGAGGCACACTGCTGGGCACAAACAGCGGAGGGGGAGTTTCAGATGCCACAGAAAGCGAGTTGTGTATGCAGGAGGGCAGCGAGATTTCATTTTTAATTATGGCACTAATGAGATGAACACTTGAAGGCTGTACCAATTTCTATGTTCTGTATTACACACTGGAACCTCTTTAACTGTCAGTGAGGACTGCAAAATCTATTCAGGAGTTGGATGTCTTACAGTGATAGAATCAGACCTCACTCTGTTTGACTGTCAACAAAAGATGACATCAGATCTATTTTTATTTCTTTTGATCCATAGTAATTCATATGAACAATTTCACATGTTGGAATACAAAACAGAAGATGTTTTAAGGAAAATAAGACAGCAATCAAACCTCCTCTTCAGCATGGATCAATAGTTTTTCTATCAATTTGTAGCTTGTCTTACCTCTTTTACACTATGCGTTACTGCCCACGTCAGGAAAACCCTTGACATCACTTGGAAAGCAGTCAGAACAACCGAAGAGGGAACAATGCCTGGAAGATATTTTGCAATTAGTAAATATTCCTGACTACCAGTGTGGGAGGTAGGGGTGGGGAAATAAAACACAGCTAAATCAAAGTCCAGTTATTTGAAATTTCTGGAAGGAATGCATTTAATTTTTTTAAATTTGAAAATACGGAGTCAATCCTTTGGTGTGTTTATACAGCCTAACGCAATGCAATCCCTTGACAAGGCCTTCTGCATCAAAATGCAGACAAAAGTAATTGGTCTTGCTGCAATCACAGCACATTCCTCAATACACAGAACAGCTCAATAAAATAATTTCAACCAAACAGCTTCTGGGATACAGTCTTTCAAAGAAACCCTGTTTGATTAAAATATCTAAGGTACTCTTCATTACTGTGATTTAAAAAGTAAAAACAGTAAATGTTTTGCACTGTATATCCCAAAAAAACAGCCAGCAAAAACTGTAAGTGTTTTTCAGAAACACTGATCTAGCCCATATTTTGATATATTTTGATATATTTTGATATTTTGATATACACGAAGCTTGTCATTCCTTCCTGGAAAAACAACTCAAAAACCCCCCAAACCAACCAACAAAACAACTCCTCAACAAACAAACCCCAGGGAACACCTGATGCTTTGGTAGGTACAGAACAGCTTGAAGATTTTCTCAAGGAAGCAGGTATCGCTGGTTCTTCCAGCAAGTACTGAGGAGCCAATTAAAAGGACCAGTAAAGGGACCCTCCACACCCAGGTCTGACACAGCAGAAATAGTTTTAGACTGCAAGACTACACAAAATTTCTAAACTTTGCATCACAAAGTTTTATTTTCTTCCAATACCTAAGTGATAAAAACAAATGCAAGCGCAGGTGTAGCTCCTAAAATACAGTAAAAACTACTTCTAAACCTAATGCAAATCACAAGCAACACAACAGCCTCAGAAAGATGTGGAGACCAGAGAGGAAAGTGAAATAGGAAGGAAGAACAAGAAAAGTCAAAACCAAGTTTCATTTGAATTATTTTCATTCATATGTTTTGCTTCTTTGAGAGGAGAAAGGAAAATCCTACAGACATAGTTCTCTTCAGTTTTATCACTTTTTCTCTTGGTCTCTGGGCTATGTGTTACCTCCTTTCCAAATAGAGCTCTGCATTTTTTAAATCTTTGCCATATGTCAAAGTCCTGTTCTCAACCATGCTTCATAGAGACACTCCCCTATCAATCTTCATGTTTTGAAGGACTTGCCTCACAGATGCTAACATTTCAGATTCTACTGAAAAGATGTGGAGAGAAAAGTTATGCTGATACACACAGCCATCTGTCACAGATAAGCTCTTCTATTGACAGAGAATGACAACTCTAGTTAGAGCAATTAGTTCAGCAGGGGCAAAGGAATCTGCAAATTTCCTGTTTCTCCTTGCATACAAACTTTTGATAGAGTCAGTAGGACTACAGCAGACAGCAGCAGTTCATCCAGCTGTGCAAAACTCCCTCATTTTATTTAGCTGACAAACACTTCCATTAACAGAAAAACACATAATCCATGGCCAGTTATAAGAAAACAAGTCTTTTGCAAAAGAGCTTTGTTAGGGAAAGCAAAAAGATTGAATAATAATGGTATAAAATGTTGCCACATTCCCCTAATGGCTCTCTTCACTAATATTAAATTGTGCTACCAAGGATAACATGGACTAAATGGATCCACACCTCAAATCAACTGAGCCAGAATTATTAGTTTTGCACACAGACAGGCTGTATAATCATCTTGTTTGCTCTTCTGCATCAGCCTGGAAGGTGAAACACACAGGGCTCTCTCCTGCTTCTCACTGATTTGTATGGACATAGACTCCCACGTGTGAGGAAATGATAATCCAATTTAATTTTTTACACTCTCAGATTTAGTACTAGTAAACATTGGTGTCTGCACACAAGTTTAACTCAAGAAAATAGTAGAGCATTATGGATTTGGGATACTAAAAACTGCATTTTAACTGCAAGGTTTTCTATCCAGTGTTCCAAGATTTAACTTGTCCTTCTTGCCACTTGTTAAATAAGACCTTAAAAAAAGCAAGTTTTAATATTAATTTTTGACAATTTTTAAAGTATGGTTTATTCTGGTTAAAAAACAGTAATAGAGATTTAGTAAAATTGAACAGCATTGAAAGGACTGCCTCGACAACACAGGCAAAAAAGTGATACACCCAATTTACTCTGAGAAGCCTTTACATTAATTGGAGGTGTATATGGTCATTCATTTCTCGGGATGATCTGTGCACAGTTTAAGAACTGCCTTTTAAAGACATTTTCAGAGTAACTGGATGATTCAGGAGGGTCAGGACTACTTTATCAACAACAGAACCAGACTGCCCTCTGCTGACACATTCCTGTGCACGAGTTTGAGTTCTCCCAACTACCTCACTTGGTTCTTTAAAAACCCCTCAGGAATTCACCATGAACCCCCAGTCTAATACCCCCTCCAGTATGTGGACTGTCTGGATGCTGATGAAAACCAGCAAATTTGTAGAGCTTTAGGAACTTCAATTCCATCTTACTCTTTAAACAGTGACTAGTGAACCTTCAGGTAAGAGCTGAACCAGTTTTATTTTTCTGTGACTTAACTCCTCAAATTAGGTAGTAAAAAACCGGAATGTATTTCAAACAAAAATTAGTAAGTTATGCAAGAATTAAATTCGGCAATTCACAGACTATAATATTTTTCTTGCTAGTATATTGCTAAAAGTGCAGTCTTCTATAAAAATAAAAAACTGAAAATTTGCAAGCTTACCAAGTGCACAGTGCAGAATCTAGAACAAAAAGAAAAATTCAAATCACTAACATTTCAAATTAAGCAATTCAGACACACATTTAGTTCTGTTACAAGAGCTTAAGATTCAGTATTTGCATTTCAATGATTAAGATTAATATTTAGCTCTGCTGCCCAAGCTAAACAGCAGACAGTAAAACTCGCTCACAACTTGCTAAAAGGAAAATTCAGCTTTTGTGTGAAATGTTCAGTAGAATTAAAGTAAGTGTACGAAATACAACAAATTCATGCATATATTAGTAATGCCAGGTAATAGGACTACACCTACCTCAAGCAAAGCTCCAGTCTGGAAGAATTTCAGGGGCTTTTCTATTGAATAATAAAGGCTGTGGTAGCTGCCTTTAGCCAGGTATGCCCGAACTAGACCAACTGCAATAACAAGCCACCTGAAAGAGAGAAAAAAGGAAAGAGTAAGCAAAGCATAAATACAGAGACCTTTAATCCCTCTTTCGATACCTGAGAAAGCAACAGGCAGAACTCTCCTGAAATGCACTAGCTCTACAACACTGGAAATGTTAAATACTTGCATGTTCTACAAATTTATCAAAGATGACACGGTTTTTAAAGCATTTTTCAGCACCAACATAATACCAATATCTCTAATGTCTCAGCTTATTTTTCAGTGAGCTCTAATTTAGTTATGGAATGTATTCATGGCAGTTTGGCATCACATTTTGCTTCGTTTAAGCAGAAAACCCCTGACAGCTAGTCAGAGATCTCTTACCAGCTTAAAGCAGCATGACATAAACAAGATTCAGGAGGCATTGATTTTAACATTTCAGTTCAAAGTAAACCCCTGGACTTTCTGAGAGATCATCCTGTTTAATTGGTAGCATATATTATATGAAAAATAGTTATAGATAAATAACTGCAAGGGAACTGAGCCTGCTAAAGCCTTGAAGGCAGCATGGCCATTCCCCTTGCAGTTTTCCTTTTTAACCAAAATATGTATCTAGGTCTATGCAAGTAGTGCCCATATAACTCCAATTGCACATGAACAATGTGACCCATTAACCCTGCTGATTCTCCCCTCAGGCAATTTAAACAAATATAAAAATAATTCGTCCAGGCTGATGAAACTTTTACTACCACAGCTGTCCAGTGCTGGTGCTTGCCCACATCAGAAATTCTTCAGTGAAGTCTATGACAAGCCACAAGCCCAAGGTGAGTGATCAACCCTGGTCAAACAGTCTTTCATTTGGAAGTAGCATCTACAGTTAACTTTAGCTTCAAATTGCTTGTGACAAACATGCAGAGAAGGTGTTGGCTGGTCAAGAGGAAGTGGGAAATCCTTACTAGGGTTCCCAAACTTTTCACTGACAGGCTCATCCAGGCTGTCTAACTCTCAGCTACTCTTAATGCCACCCTACTTTACCTCCATCTCCCTCCAAACCCCTCATGTAAGTCACCAAGTGTCTCTGCTAACAATTCACCACAGTGTGTAGACATGTAGCAAGCCCACTGACTATGCAATAGCATTTACCCTTCAGAAAAAAGTGGGTAGCTGTGGTTTTGTAACAGAGAAGATTAACAAATTCCCTTCGTTTACAGCATATTAGTGTCTTAGAAGTATTACATTTGCTTAGGTATTGCAAAGTACATGCACATATGTAATAATTTTTTAAAACATACAGTGAAGTTCAGATTTTTCAACAATAAGTAACTCTGGCATCCAAGTTTGTGTTCAGAACAAAATCTATTAGCAGAACTGAAAGCAAGCTAATTAATTACTGCCTCAACTTCTTGAAGACAAACATCAAAGAAAAGTAGTAGGAGTAGGGAAGATAAATGGCAAAGAGAAACAAGCCCTCCCTTTTTTCAGAGTGACAGATTATTTCAGTTAAAGCCATCTTGTGAAACCAAAGGACAAACGTCTGCCAAGTAATTGCAGTTTACAAAGAATGAATTAGGTTAGTTTTGTATTTGTAGTTCAGTGTAAAATAAACCAGTAAGCACTACAGTATTAGTGATTCTCCCCTGCAACACCAACTGCTTCGTCTTTAGAAGAGGAAAACAGAGCAGGTTGATACTGTTCTGTTCTTATCTGTCAAGTTTCTCTGGTTTTCCTGATCTTCCATGTTTGTTGGGAAACTGCTGAATTGAGCAATTTCTCCAGTTGCACAAGATGCCAGTTCTTGGTCACACCTGCAAACCGTTCTCACCTGAACGGAGTGACTCTAAAGCCCGCGGCTCCCAGAGGAGCTCCAGCTTTTTGCTCATCTCCACCCTCGTGCCAGACCACTGACTCCAGAAAGACTGTACTTTCCATTCCATTTACTGTCCTTCAAAAAGCATTTGATACAGATCAGAGCATTAATCCACACAAATTGAAAAGCTGAGCCTAGTTTGTGCTGAAGCTTTTAGTACCTCTGTACTGCTTCTGTGATTCTTAAATAGTTCTTCACCCTTTAAGTCTAGAGAAAATGGAACAGGAGAAGGTGAAACCAAGGAATATCAGCTGAAAATGGAGCTTGGCAAGAAGTTTAAAAGGGCAGCAAAAGGCACCAGTGTCTCACGAAAGAGAAGCTTTCTGTGACCCACACACTGAACTCTACCTGATAGCCCAGATGGAGTTACATTTCATTAAATTACTGCTGCCCTCTTAAAACTCCAAACTAGACTATTGCATGCTTTGATTAATCCAGAGTAAGAGAAACGAATACTGCACACACACAGAGGTTTTTCACTTTCAGTTGGTCAGACTTGACAGACAAGCTCATGCTCAGGTCCTTAAGTTAACTCCCTTGATTCTCTCACAGGTTATAAAAAGGCATTTTCTTATGCAAAGTTCACTGAGGTTCTGCAACATTTACACAAGAGAATACAGCAGAGCTATGCAGTGAGAGCACCTGAAAGGGAGAAGTGTACTTTGACTCTCAACAGCCACTCACTGAAGACATGGACAATGAAACTCATAACCCAGAACACTCTTTGCTCAATGCTGATTAACACAAACCCTTGTAAATTCAAAAGCTATTACATTACCATTGATCTTGTTGAGTGAAATCCTTTTAAATTCATTGTTTATACAACACCAGCTACTTATACCCAGAAGTACTAGTCAGTTACAGCACTTGACTAAAAACAAGAAACATAATCACCTTTTAAAGCAGCTTATCTAGCATTTACTCTCAGCTCTCACAGCACGCCCTGTCTCCCCACCCACTATTCAGTTATTCTGGTCAAACACAGTTTTTAGGAAAAATAATTTCTATGCTGCATCTCGGCCTACAGAATGAGCTTCCCATGCCACAACAGGCACAGCTACACAGCTTCACACTGTGATGGGAAAAGAGTCTGAATGAACACAAGAGAAGCAAGATGCAGAGCTTTCTGCAGCTTAATGCTTTGGGCCATGGACAATAAAACCTGAGCAAGTACAGCTAAGAACCAGGTGCAGGACTGGTCATTCCCTGTTGTGCTGTGTTGGTCCCTTTTCGGAAACAAAACACCCAAAACATGAACCAAATTCTAAGTGCATGCAGCTCCAGTTAGGTAGCCACAGGTACATGTGCTTTTTCTACTGTTTTGCTCTTGTAAAAACCCTTCTATTCCTAGGAATTCACATACTACATGCACTGCAGCATGAAACTAGAAATAAGATCTATTATTTTTGGAACCAGCTGCGTTTTCTTTAGCTAAGTCAAGATAAATGCAAAGTAAATACAGTAACTACGCTGAGATTTTTCAACTGTTACTTGATCCATTTTAAATAAAGTTAATAGTTAAGATAACTATGGTTTTAAAGCATTTACTTCAGTACCTATTTACTGCACAACAATGTTGTTGTGTGCTTCAGTTTATAGGCCTTTTGTAAAGCAAACCAAACAAACCATTAAAAAAAAATCCCATGTGCTTTTACAGCATCTCTTCAGCATCTGGGCACCTTGAATTTTTTAGTGTTTTCTTTTCACAATTCTCTTTCCAAGGCAGTGCAGTGTGAGAAGCTAAGTCTGAGCATTCTGATTGACATGGGGTCAGTAACTAATCACTGCCACCAGCTGTGTACCAATCTTTTGGAACAACTGAGCTTCTGTCAACCAGCTCCAGAAAAACTACCTTTTTGAAAGGCTTCGTAAAAGTAAGAAGCAAACAGAGCTTTTTTCTTAAGCTCAACCTTGTATATTGTGGAATTTCAGCAGTGTCCAGGGGAAGCGCAAACTCCTCATCCATTTGAAGACAAATTATCAGTCAGAACCTCTCGGTGACCTACCCCAAAAGAAAAGTGAGAGACAACACAGAGATGTGACCATGATCACAGAATTCCTGTGGGAACTCCCCAAATTGCAGAAATCATGTAATCACAAACATATCCAGAAAAAAGCAGCTCATGTTAAAGCACCATAAATCACATCCCACCCAAGAGCGGAATTTTCTAGATTTGGTGTAAATTAAGAAAATGGATAACATCATGATCAAGATTTACATGAGAACACAAAGCAAGTTTCTAGCACTTGATTTTTTAAAAATTTGTTCTTCTGAAGAAATAGAAATTTCCCATGTTCAGGAGCTTGCCTGCCATGACAAAAACTTCATGACCACGAAAAAATTTCCCATTTAAACCACATCTTCTCTCTCGGGTTTTTGGTAACTTTTATAAACACAAGTGAATTGCATATGAGCAGTAAAATAAGCAGGGAAATGCTTTTACTTCTTTCTTGGAAGAGCTCAGAGACGTGAACTTGTTAACACTGCACAAGAACACCACAACAAAACCGAAAAGCCCTCCTGACTGCCTGCAATGCGTTGTATTACTTGTGTAATTATTTCTGAAACAACAGATTACTTAAATCAAAGTGGTGGGTAATTATCATTGCCCTGTGAGTGAAATACCCTGCAAATATCATATGGGGCCGTAAACCTGCTTAGGAACACTTCACAGTAACACAGCTATTGGGTAATGGGTGTACCAAGCACTTCACAAGAACTGAGCTCTCCCCGCTCCTCTACCTTTGTTCCACACAAGTGTAAATATCTTGTAAGCTCAGACAGCACCGGCTGTCCCCAGCAAAGACAAGAACCTTCATGTCCAACTGCCTTACTGAAGTAAGCTGTATCTATATTAATTCTATATCAACCTTCCCCCCAGACATGCCACTACTCTGTTTGCTTACCTTCTCACCTGCCAGGGTTTATCTAGCAGGAAACATGCTCATTTGGGATCCATTTTAAAGGCTCTTTTCTTATCCCACCCAAACATCCTCAATCTTTCAAAAGATGGTTTTATTTTTATGCGGATTCCAAATGTGGCCACAGCCACATTTAGGGAAAAAAAAAAAAAAAGAAAAAAGTCTCCTTTCTCTTGAGAGTCCTCAGTTGTTGCTATTTTTACTTTTGTGCCTAAGAACACACCTGAGCAAGCACCAATTGGCCCCAGTCTGCATTCTGCCATGCAGGGCAAGGGCAGAGCACCAAGCTGGTCCAGGAGCTCACACGTCCCAAGAGCAGCTTTCAACCTCAAGTCACAGAGCAGCTGAAGACTTTATGGGCTTGAAGGGCTCAAGAGCTTTGCGCCTTTAACTACTGCTGTGGATAAATTCTCTATATTTAGGGTCACCTCTCTACTGAAAACTGCTGGAATCCACACCACAGACATGGTGATGCGAGGAATCTACAGTCAACTGGATGTGAAAATTGCTGCAGAGCAAATTAAGGTGTCAATTATAAAACACGGCAGCTCCCAGGGCCACGCACTTGTGCTGCGTGCAGAACTCGTTCTGGAAGGAGCACAAGAGAGAGGACAAGCTGCGGAGGGGCCGCGCAGGTCTGAGGGGTCACAGGCGGCCAGGAGCTGCCGAGGCCTGGCCCAGGCCGGGCAGGGGCCGCAGTAGGGCCAGCCTGCGAGGGACCCCCGGGCACCCGGCCTGGGTTACGGTCACAGTGCACGGTGACAGGACAACAGCACGGCAGCTGCGAATGTACGTGCAGGAGCCCCTTTCCAGCACGAGCAGCAGCGAGAGAGGGGTGGGCTGTGCTTTTCAGCGCTATCCCCAGTGCGCGGCAAGACCATCGACAGCCCGGGGCACACAGGCACAGCCACGCTGTGTCCGGACCCGGCACCCGAGCGGGGCAGCCGCAAGGGGCTCGGGACCGCCGGGAGCGCGGGCACGGCGGTGGAGAGGCCGCTGCCCTGCGCCCGGACCCGCTACCAGCGGCGCGGGGG
>VZRL01002373.1:2441920-2675946 GCA_013397895.1 Origma solitaria
GCTCGAGCGGGGTCCCGAGCCGGGACCTGCGACCGTCCCGGGAATCAGGGAGGGATGCCCGGCCGGGGGTCAGTGACCTGTTCGCTCGCTTTTTAGGGCAGCTTCAAAACTCCTCTCTGCAGGGAGAAATAGGTCTGCCGAGTCCTTAGAGACATTCATAGCGTTAGTTGGTAAGGTTATTTTTGGAATATCTACTAGGTTTTCATCACTTTTATAATGTAGTTCAGAGGAGACTGAGGCGATCTCCATTAATGCCATAAATAATCTCAAAGGCGGGTGTCAAGAGGATGGTGCCAGACTTTTGCGGTGGTTCCCAGTGACAGGACAGGGAGCAATGGCCATAGACTAAAACACAGGAAATTTCGCCTCAACATGAGGAAGAACTTTACATTGAGGGTGACAGACCACTGGGGCACGCTGCCCGGGGGGGTCGTGGAGTTTCCCTCTCTGGAGACATCCCAAACCCACCTGGACACGTTCCTGTGTCACCTGCTCAGGTGGGGGTTGGACTGGATGATCTCCAGAGGTCCCTTCCCACCCTAACAATTCTGTGACCTGTGTAAATCAGCAGTTGTAGCTCATTTCCTGGTGAAGCTCCCTACAAGAGCAAAAGCCTGGAAGGCATTACTTCCGCAGCAGCAAACATTCGAGCATCCTTGTCAGGGCACACAGAACTGCCTTTCTGAACAGCTGCACCAAAAGAATTTTAATTTTTTCTCCCCAGCAGAAACTGTTAACACGTTGTGGAGTTACTTCTCCACTCCCATAAACATCTCGCAGTTTATTTCCCATGCATGTCATGGTGCAGTCCCTTTATGAGCAGTGCAGAATAACAGCATAAGCCTCGCTCCCCACCCCAGAAAATTCTGCTTCTACGTGAGTATTTTTGTGGCCTATTAAATTCATGTGTACATTTCTTGCAGACAATAGGGCTCAAAATGCAAAGATGATTTATGAGAATTCCATTTTCAAACAGCTATGTTTTAGTGCAATGTTTCAAAAAATTTACCAAGAAATTGTAGAGAAATAAATCATTCATTATTCATGTATGCTAGTAAAAAAAAAACCAGTCTCTGTTTTCAATGCGTGACGGTCACTGCAGAGGAGAGGGCTGTAGAGTCCAGGGCTGTCTTCCTTGTCAGCAAAGGGAAGAAGTGACCCAGCCATCTGCATGCCTGCATGCAATTAGCAAAGGTCTCCTCATCAGCCAGAAATATGCACAGGATGCTTGGGAGGTTGGATAGGACAGTCATTAGGTAAATTAAGTTTCTGCAAATCCAGAAACACGAGTAGTGAAAAACAGCAGCCAGTCCAAAATTTTCCATGTCTCTTGAAAAGACTGAATGTCATCTAAAAGAAATGCAAGGAGAATTAAGTGGTTTCACCTTGGGCAGTACCAGTGCCTTGCATAATCTCTGCTATTGGGGTTTCAGCCCTATGGCACCCCAAGAGTGGCTTTCTGCAAGCATTATATAAGCAAGACAAGGTTTATAGAAGGAGGTAATGCCTTTTATTGGACCGTGGCTGGCAAAATGAGACAGGGTTTCATTGCGTTTTCAAAATGTTTCTTCAGTGGAAATAGAATTCCATTCTTCAAACAAAACAAAAAATTCAAGGTCAAATACAGCTTGAAGTCAATTGCTCAGAGCTGAATTAGATGCATGTCACATAATTTTGGAAATAGAGGTCGTTGTTTCCTGCAGACTAGAATGGATGTTAATAGGGAGCTAGAGGGAGATGGTAAAATCCTTGGAATATCCTTGGAGCAAAAGAAAAGCAGGCAGTTTATAGCCTGTGGAACACAAAAGGACTAGCAAAGGAGGAGAGGGAAGGGAAAATCTGTGCAGGAGCACTGAGGCTGTGGGTTTTGATACCCAGTACGTGTACCCACAGACCTTGCCATGCCCACAGAGCAGCCCATCAGAGCCCAACCTTTTCCAGCTTCATGTATGTGCCTACCTGGATGGGAACCGTGAGTCACTGAACAAAGCCAGGTACATTCACGAGACAGTGGGAACAACTTGCAAAGATGGCTGTTTGAAGGGCTGAAGATTTGCCTAAGAAACACGTTGCTGCAAGCAGGGTGTTTGCACAATCTTTGCTTTAAGGAGTTCCTGTGTGGTCCTGCATGGTCTGTGGTGTCTTGGGCTGCATGTTAGCAGAAGTCTGCATAAAGGCAGCACAAGCAGATTTGTCTTTATCTCCGTCTTTACAATTCTTAGAAACATTGGTGTAAGTCCATATCTACATTGAGACTTCCCTGATTTTTTTCTCTCTCCCTACTGCGGTCTTTCAGAACTCTACATTTCCCCACCATAAGGGAATTCCTAACTGTAAAACAAACCCACAGCTGTCCTGGTGCCCCATCCATATTCTCACTGAGGCCTGTGATGAGTTGGAGACGTGGCAGAGCACAAGGCCATGAGTGCCAGCCCCAGGCTGTGGCTGGCGGTGCTGGGGCAGAGCAGCCTCCGCACAGCGCGAGCCTGCGCTGCTGGGCCAGGACGAGAGCAGCAGCACCACGGACATCAGGGAGGCTTCACTGTTGCCACCTCATGGGTTTGTGTGCCCAGCAGCTCTCAGGGGCAGGAGGAGAGGCTTGGCCAAGGTGACCGCAGTGACGCTGCAATAGAGCATACGAGGAGTGTGCTTTGTGGTAGTATTTATTTAGGAACCGTGAGTAACTACAGCCGTAGCGGTCTCATCTTTGCAGTTCTGATGGTTTAACAAACAGGGAGAACATTAGCCTATTTTTATTAAGGTACAAAATACACCCCGTTGTTGCCTAAAACATTAAAAAAAAAAAAAGTGAGGAAAGCTCTGTATGCTCTAAATCAGATTCAAAACCTTTCTGTATAAGGAACTGTGGCAATACTGTGTTTAGTATAACAAGAGGTTTTTATCAATCAAAAAGACATGCTGGCAATCTGAACTTAGCAACAAAGAGTAAAGCAGTTAAAAACCATCGTGTTGTCCACATTAGTTGAGCTTTGAATGCAGAAGAGCAAATCATATGAAACACATACACAACTAGGTAATATCAAACAACCTAAGGCTGATAATGTACACACCTGTATTAAAGTACACTGACTACTTAATGGTGAGGATTTAAGGTAATGTCTTATTTTAAAAGAGGTAACCTTTGAAACGCAAATGGTTACACTTTACACACAAAAAGTGGAAAAGAAAAAGAATCACTTTCGGAATGATACATAGATATAAGACACACTGGTTTTGGATTATGCATATCACCCTGCAGCCTCTGATATTACCTCTGAACAACAACAAAAAATATTAAAAAGTGCCAATACTGTGAAAGGAAAGCAAAGTTACTAAGTCTGAGTGCATTAACCATTTCTGAGAAAAAAAAAGGGGTTTGGATTTTTTTTTGTTTTGTTTTTCTGCGTTTTTAGAAAACGCAACAGCCTTACTGGTGCAGGTTCAAGACAAAAACAAGACAGTCAAGCTCATAAGGTAGAAATAGGTCCTATATAGGTTACGATTCTTTGGAAATTGCTAAGAATAGAGGAGTTTGTAATCCAGGCTACTATCTTTTTGGCTACTCAAAAAATCTATGGGAGTTTCCAGCTTATCATCAGTTGAAATCTGTTTTGCAATTGCCAAATAAATGCAAGTAAAACTTTAACTAACCTGGGATTCCACTCACACACATGCACAGAGAACTCACTGATTGTGCAATAACCTGTTTTTTCACAGCAGCATATATATGAATCATAAGTAATTATTAGACTGACCAGAAACACAGAAAATATTCTCAGTCTTTGTGTTCTCAGTCTGTTTCTTACATCGGCAGTTGCAACTGCACTGACGTGACAGGCTCCATAAGGGAAAGATGACAAAGTGGGATGAGCTGGCTAAAAGCAAGATCAGGAGTATCTCAGGAAACCACCTGGACATTTAATGTTAGCCAGTAATACAAGGGCACTAACAGCTCACTGACAGAGGCAGCAAATGTGTCTGAAGTTTGGACTGTGAGACTCTGCTTGAAGCAAATGAAGAATGAACCATGCCAGCCTACAAATTGCAATGCTGGCAGTCAAACCTTCCCTTACAGAAGATACAACTTGGAGCAGCCTATTCCTTAGGACTGGAGAGATTCACTGCATGTCTGGCCAACGATTCCTTTAAAGTAGACCTCGGGGAGCCAACTTAGCTGCAGTTTTGGCCGAGAAAAGTGATGATAAAGAGCAATGAGCTCAGTAAATACAGTATTTTTCTTTAAGATGTTCAGAATATAACTCGTTTTCCATGTATTTGATTTTTAAAGGAGTCTGGGCAACTTAGTTGATGGCTTGCTTAAAGTCAATCCAATCATGCTAGCAACTTAAAAGTGCCTGCTGGTTTGAAGTAATGCCCATACATAAAGCTAACAGGTATCAACTGATCATGCTGAAATAACAACCCCCCAAAGACCTACGTTTCACACAAGGTGCTTTTGATAACTTGGTTTTCTGAGCCTTATAAGGAGAGTCTTTAAATATATTTTTTTCTTTATTTTTTTTTTAGCCTTGTTTCATTCTTCCTCCTCCTCATCTTGTTCTCCTTCTCCCTCTCCTTCTTTTTCCATTGTTTCCACAAGGAGCTCTGCGGTGCACGTGGCTTCCCCAAGGCTGTTAACAGCTTTGCAGGTGTATTTGGCATCATCGTCCCCACATACTTCAGAAATAGTCAAAGAACAGTTCCCTTCCTCGTCATAATCTATCTGGAAGTGACGGGACTCCTTGACAGGCTGATCATCCTTGAACCACATCACCTCAGGGTCGGGATAGCCTGGAAGAGTGGAGAGAGAACAGCGACTGCAATAATCGAGCATTAACTCAGCGCTAATTACCTTATGCTCTAATTCCTTGTGTTTGGGCATGCCTAAGTGTTTATAGACAAATACCTCACTAAGTTCTATGTGAAGTAAATGTAGATGATGTGAGCTTTTTTTACTTCTCATTTACCTGAAGCAATTTTTTATAAACAGCAAAAACTGAAGTGAGCACTGCAGTACTCGCTGGATTCCTCCTTCCACTCCAGCAGTGCCTGCAGACAGCTTTTTGTGTGCCGAAGCCATCAGCCAGTGGGGTCTCCTGACTGTGCATTTGAGGCTTACATTACACTGCAGCTTCTCTGGAGACAACAGTTCCCAACACCGAGATTGAGAATTTCAAGGGTAAGCTGGTTTGGGATGTAACTACAATTTAGTATCATTCTCGGGTTGCTTTGCTGTGGTTATTCTGAATCTTCCTCCACCTAATCTGCTCCTTACAAGCCAGGCTGTCCTGTACATTGCACTGCCATTTTCTGTGTTTGTTAGGGTAAGTGAGGAAGTCTAAGAAAAGCATTTTGATTGTGCCTCTCAACAGGAGTTTAGGAGCCTTTTGTGAAGCAAATGGCTCTGCTAAGCCTCCGGAGCAGCGCCATACAATGCCTGCTGCAGAACAATCCCTTATACAGTACTCTTGGCTGCTGTAACAAATTGAAGGTTTGTGGTCTCAGCCAAGTTCTGGACTGTGACGGGAGGATAACTTCCCACTGAGCAGAAATAAATTGCAGGAATCCTTAATACACGGTGAACATTACAGCAATACACTGCAAAGTTTGGAACATCAGCCGTGGTACATCCATTTTATACCATGCAGTGCTTGTACACATGCCCCTCATGCTGAGCATCCATCAGCAATAACAATCCATCCTCACATCTCTGCTGTGAGGTAGGAAACACGGGCAGGGAAAGAGTGGGAGCACAGAAACAAACAAGCAGAAGGTCCATGAGGCAGTTTCTGAACATGATTTTAAGATTATAAATTAATTTGTACACATGCAGAATGGTACTGACTCTATCAATTTCATTTTCACAGCTCTTCTCTGAATTTCTAGTTTTCATTCACAGCTGAGATACACAAGGTGCAATCTCATTGCAGTAGAAGTGCCCAGTGGTCTCGGCCTTTAGACTTTTGGGCTGACAAAGCCCACGCTCATTAAGTGTCTTCTCGTAAATTTACACTTTGCATATTCCAGTCCGAGTTTTCTTTCTTGAACTCGTAAGTTAGAAAACCCCACACAACACTACAGTATTTCTAGATGTGACTTAAGCGACCAGCACAAGAATATTATCTTTACTTCTCATGCTTATACAGTTAGGGATTTGTTTGCCTTTAATAAAATGTATGTATGGCTAAAAGTTATCTTGAGGTCACCTGAAACTGGTCTGTCATTTCGGACAACTGACCTCCTACTAATTCTTGGTCTCTGGCTGGCATTCTCTAAGAGTATACTCCTGCAATTTATGGTGTTACTTTGCATCTTGCTTTTACTGTTTTCTGCCCTCAAAAATCATATGACAGTTCCCACTTGCTATTCTAAATTAGTGATTCACATGTGGACTCGTGGAGACTTCTGTTCTATGGCAAGCACAGAACAAGCTCCAAATAATTTCTGTTATTGCAACATATTCAGGCTGTGACATGCAGATACTGGTAAAGCAGAACGGCACCAACCTAGTAATACAGAAAAAAAATTGAAAAAGTGGAACAACTGCCAGGTACAGAAAGCTGACAAGGAAGGAAAGAAAGAAACAGACACGCTTATTCAAAGTACCTTCAATTTTGCAGTCAAATCTAGCAGCACTTCCTTCCACAACTTCCAAGTCCACCATTTTTTTAGTAAAATATGGCTTTACGTGGGGCTTTTCTTCTGCCACTTCTTCGAGGAAAGCATCTGGAGAAGAGCAAAGAGGTACTGAATAATGTTACAGGGCATGTTCTCAAAAGATGTATTTTAGTTTTTAATTACCAGATGGTAATGAAAGCATCTTTTATTTCACTTAATTCTGTCAGACTAATGAGACAGCGAGGACGTTGGCTGCTTAGCTTTGTGCCAACCTTTTGCAGCTGGACAAGGATTCAGGCCATAAATAGAAAGAAATGGATGTGCAGGGCCACCACGCTACGAATCCTCAGTATTTTTCCCTTGAAGTTGTTTCTAACTGAACCTGGACTTTTGCTAGTCAGAGGAATAAAACAGCTCCACTTGCATCAGGCCCACAGTCTATGTGGATTTGTCAAAATTACTTGCTTGATTTTCAGCAGTGTCAAACATTTGCACTTCTGACTGTTACACACCACAAATCCACATTTCATCTGGGGACGTAGGGGAATAACGCAGACATTTCCTTAAATGCCCTGCCTGAGGAGCATGGTTAATGCAGGGTATGTGTCATGGTTACTGCAAGTGTTAATACTTTATTGCTTGCTTGCTTGCATGAGAAGGCAATGCATCACTGTCATCTTTGTATAAACATGCATTCCCAAACTCAGAGAAAGTGCAGCTGACAAATCTGCCTTAATTCTTTGGCTTTAAAAAGAAAAGAGTTTACTGCCTGTACTAACACTGTGGCATTTTGAGTAGCAGAACATTATGAGAAGAGTGAATTTTTGACAGATTTCTTTAAAAAATAGGAAGATAAAAGCAGAGAGAGAGAGAGAGAGAGCAGGAATATCCAACTCGCTGATTGGTCTCTAGCAATTTGCTAAAAGTTTTAGTAAGATTGATTCAGAGACAGGTAAAAATATGGGGCAGAAATATTCCTTACCTTCATTCTCTGCTTTGTCTGCATTTATAGGGCTGGTAGGCGAGCTCCCAGAGGCCTTCCTCCCACTCATACCAGAAATCATTGCCATGGACGACAGTCTTCCTATTGCTCGGACAGCATGGCCTGTTTTCTAAGACATAGCATAAAAGGCTTCTGATCAGTCCAGTCCAACAGGCATGTGATTTTCTGCAATAATCGTGCTTCGGACAAATTATCTGGGATCTCTGCAAACCTCACTGGAATTGGTGGACAAACTGCTTATATATAGCTCTGTTGTTCTAGGAGAGACAGAGCAGGCTGGACTGAATTACCAAATTTAGTTGCAGATATAAACTTCCCCTGATGAACTCATACCTAAATGAATGTCTCTGTTCGCTGCGGATAAAAAGCACTGTGCGAGAGGAGGGCCAGCGGAGAAGCCCTGTCCTGTGTAACTGGAACTCAGCTCTGGTGGGGGACGGCTCTCCACAGCCTTATGGGCTGGGCTGAATAACGAGCTGATATGAAATGAATGAGAAAGCACCATCTGCATGATGGAAGCAGACCTCTGACAGGATCGAGGATCAACCACCACGCTACTAAAATATGCTGAAACTGTCAGGGCTGTAGTACGGACACTTGTATTGTGTGAGCTTCAGGAAACACGTACAGTAGAATGTAAGAGGGAATACAAGGTAGATTTACATAAGTTAATATTTTTTAGGCTACTCAGAAGGATCCAGGATTTCACACAGCAACTCCTGTAGCTATCAGCAAGGCACAGATGGACCTGCTACTACAGTTCCACCATTAAGAAAAAAGAAGATATGGAATATGAATATGTTAAAGAAAACTATAAACCGATTGAGTCCGTGGGAAGCTTGGGGTTCCAATAGGACAGAACTCTTGGCTTAGTAGAATGAAACTGCCACAAAATAAGGTACCTTTAGGGAGGCCAGGCAGATAAGTTTTACCTGAACTGTTCAGGTTTGTTAAGACTTACACAATCCCCCAGCCCTCAGCGGCATGGAGAGGGCAGGGAAGAGAGAGAGGCATACCCCCAGAAGAGTCGGAAAAACTGTATTTGAGCTCATATGGCTTTTAGTAGCCTGAAATGGGATCATCCTGTGTAATCCATGTGCAGCTGTGCACCCTCCTACTGCCCAGCTGCAGGAACCAGACCTGCTGCAGGAACCAGACCTGCTGTCCTGCATTCCCACCCTGGCCACGCTGGAGCTTTCACCAGCAGCAGAAACACCCTGGCGTGATGTGTTCCCCAGAATCATAAACATTAAAAATAAAGAGACTTATTAGGATATGTAGCCCAATTCCATATCCTCTTCATTACCTGCCATTTTCTTCTGGCCATATATTTCTTCATCCTATCTTTGGAAAGCTTTTTGGCTTCCATGTTTTTGGTGTCTTTTTGCAGCCAGGGATGCTGAAGACATTGAGTACAATTTAAGCGACTCCTGTTTTTGTATAAAAAGACCAGTCAGTGTTGCCAATAACGAAAGGAACCTACCTGCTGTAACATTATTTTGTGCTCTTTTTGCTGGGAGCTGATTTTTTTGTTTCCTAAATTTAGCAGCAAAGATCACATGGCTCTGCTTTCCCAGCCATTATAACTTCTGAAACTCACTTTCACAATTTCTGTCGATCTTTTTGAGAGAAAACTGTGCATTTTAAAGCATTAATAAAACATTATAAAACAAAGCAGGAAAAGCCATATGTTTTAGGCACGGAACATATACAGCAGAGCCACAATGGCAATGATTCAGCTGCTTCGTGCTGGCAGAACCCTGTCCCAGATCTCCTTTCCTTCACTTACAGAGATGTGCCCATCCCACCACTTAATACCCTCCTGAACATCTAACAGAAGTGTCTGAATCTCTTATTCTTCACTTTGCTCAGGATGCACAGATAAATAACTCTCTGTTCTCCATCCATCCAATTGCAAACTCTCTGGAAGAAGCACATTTCCTTTCCTTGGTTTGTTCAGACACTCCTGTAAACAGGGCTTCCAACTCTGATTTTTCTTTTCTTGCCCAAATACATTTATAGGGAAGCTGCCTACTCAGAGGTACCACACTTAAAAGCGACACACGGTAAAATTGCAAGCCATTCAGAAGAGGACAGAACATGTCACGCAGGAATCTGTGTCACGCAACAGAGGGGATCAGAGTGGCCACACAAAAGGCTTGGGGAGGGAAGTGCACAAAGAGCGGCGATTGAAGCACACGCTCCATTCAGCCCCTGCGCCCTGCGCTGCACACGCAGAGCCGGGCGGGCACGCACAGCTCCTTATAAAGTATGGCCGGAGGTGCTGTGCCCATGTGGAGAGCCACGGGGGGGAAACACGAATGGCAACTTCAGCTAAATGCAAACACAGAAAGTGCAGCAAGTCCAGCAGCTTTACTTCATGTCTTTCTTTAGTAGATTGCTGATAAAGTCCTTGGCATCATCAGAGATTTCATCGAAAGCCTCATCATCGAAGTCCCACGTTGCTGAGGTGACATTGGCAAGAGTTTCATTGTCGTTGTCTCCCATGAAAGGAGAAAGTCCGCTGACCCTGGGCATGGAACAGACACACAGACACAGAACAAAGCACTTCAATTTGCAAATTATCCGAGGAGCAAGTTAAAATCGTGTGAGACATCTCCCATGCTCTGCAGTTCTTCACCAATAACAGCTCTCTTTAAAAAGTAAATGAAACAAGAAAGGACTCAAAACTAACTACAGACAGTCTTATGGGAAGGAAACTAGAATTTTGCCAGCAAAACTGAAAGGCACATTTTCATAGTTTCTTTCTCTTTTCCCAAGGCATTTTTGAGGAGAATTAGATGAAATTGGAACAAAGTAGTTATTTAAATTGTTTGTCTAGTTCTGCATAACTACTGGATTTTTCACACCAAATTCAGTGGAATAGCTTGTTTTTTTTCCTGGCACTTTCACAGAATCACTGAATTGTTACAGCTGGAAGGGGTCTCTGGAGATCATCTAGTTTCAGGGTGATTTTGCTGCCTTTAGCATCAAACCAAGGGGGTTTTGTACATTTTAAGCCATTTACTCCTGCAGAGAGAGCCTAAGAAGAAAGATGCATAATGAAATAATGAAATCCACAGGGCTATTTTGTAAACAAACCCACCCTGAATTATACAGACAGATAAAACAGTGCTGCAGCACTGCAGGCTGTGGAGTTATGCAGATGCATCCAGGAGTAATTTGGTCTTTATGTTCTCCATCAGTCATGATGATGCATGAAATGGAAATAATGCTCTCCTATAACCTAAGTTGAGCTTCCAAGGCTTTTAATACAATATAACTGATAAATTGCCAGTGAAAGGCAATTACAGAGCATCACGGTGTCATTTTTGCAGTCTCTTTCTCCAGTTGGGCATTATCCTTTATTACACTGTTCCTTTGTGCATCTGGATACTTTTGATGCTTGTATATATCACCCTTGTATATATATAAAACCTTCGAGGTGAAATGTTGTTTATTTCTTAGAACTACAAGTTACTCACTTTTCTAGGTCCTCCTGGCATGCAAGTTACAAAATAACCTATTCTCCATGATTTTTTACAGACTTCTCTTGATTTCTCTGTACAATTGTGTTAACCAGTTACAATTCAACAGTACTACTCTTATAAATATGGAAAAATAACTGTAACTTATTAGGGACCTGAAAACACTATATGGATATAATACTATATGAATACTGTGAGGCCACTGTATATCACAGAATAGACTGGTTAAAAAAAAGATTGGGGTCAAATAAAGTGAGCTATTAGATTAATAATATTAGAATTATCTTGTCCTTCAAAGTTGTTTTGCTTCTTTTTTGTCTCTAATTACATTCAAAATCTATTTGGAATCTGTTCCTAAGGATTTTATTTTATATGCAAAGCAGAAACACACAGGCTTTGAAGTCTCACACAGAGCAGATACTAAATCTTTTACCATTTCTGGAAGTTGTGTGCAGTACAGCAGAGTCTAGACTCTTATATGTATACTTCAGAAACTTCTTAGTAATAATACATGAGCTGAAGATAAAAGGTTTGTTTATTCTCAGGCAGAACAAGGTAAATCAGAATAGAATGTATTTGCTGTCTTATTTTCCATTATATGTGGTGCACTGAAATGCAACAGTGAAGCCTGACTTCATAAATGTGTAAGGTGGCATAGTCATTTATGAAGATATAACAGGCACAAGTTACCAAAAGCTGAAAGATGAACATAGCAGAAAATGCCTCCATAAAGCAGCTTTAGCAGGACTGTTGCCTGTGTTTGCCACTTGCTTTACTGGAGGAGAGCAGGTTTGTGCTGACAGCACTGCAGAGCTGGCACAGCTGCGGCGCAGCGCGGGGTGAGGCTCTGCCCGCACACCCTCCAGCCCTCACGGCCAGGTACATCCATGGGGCACGGAAATCTCTGTCCTGGGATGCACAGAGCATTCCTGCAGGACCTTAAACCCACCTCCTCTCCGACATCTGAGCGTTTTCTTAGTTATGACAATCTCAGTGTTCTCCCTAGTGTTTTAGAAAGTGAAAACATCTCATGCAGACCGCGGCTCTGATTTTGGGTTCCACATACTGACTGCTGGCTCGTCTCTTTTTTACCTTGCAGTAAGAACAATAGTCTCAGCCAAGGCAGCAGCTTATGCAATGACAGGTCTGTGAAGTATCCCTTCAGCTCATTGTCAAAAGAGGAGATGCACATTTTCTCTTCATCCAGTTAAGCCTCCAGAGGACACATTTGGGCAGCCGGAGCAATAACAATCCCATTTCCTTTCAATACTTGATCGAAGTATGTCAGAGGTGACCTCTGCACAGTATTAGCACAAATAGTGTTCTGCAGCTCTTGCACTACATTAGACAAGATTTTGGCCTGTTTCCAGAGATTAAAGCTGCAGTATTGAGAGATGTGCATACTAATAAAACTGCTATAGGTACAGAGACGTGGAAACACTGCTGCTCCGCAGCGCTGTAAGAGGCACCGCTTACACTGCATGTCCCACACAGCTTTTGAAGGGAAAGGATAAATGAAAGGGTGAGAAGATTAGAGAAGGAAAAAAATTCTTTGGCTGGTGTTGGGGTTTTTTTGTTTGTTTGTTTGTTTGTTTTTTGGTTTTTTTGTTTGTTTGGGGTTTTTTTTTGGGAGGGGGGTGTTTTTTCCAAATTTTAGAATTGTACAACAGAATTCTCAGATAAAATTTTAAATGCTGTGGTAGGATTGCTCGATCCCATGCATTTGGTAAATTACCAGGTAGGTCTCAGTTAAGCCTCCACTCACTTCATCTTTTACAAATAGCAGTGTAACAGTTCCCATTCAAAAGTTACAATGAACCTATTTTCGTATTTCTGAATGTGCTGTTGCAAATTTATAAAGCTAAAATAATTTCCTCTGTGTACTCCAGTTTTACACTGTGAATCAGTTGCCTTGTTGTGGGAATCCTTCTAAGGAGAACTAGATCCTTGTCTCTAGCCAGAAAACAAAATCCAGCAACAAGTGTAGATTATAGCCAGAAATTTTTATCTCTAGCACAGATTTCACTGACCGAAGTATCAGTTGTTCATTTCTTAATAGCCATTTAAAGTAATAATGGTCCAGCAATGTCTTTTGACAGTTAATGGAAACAATTTCTTTTTGGAATGCTGAAGTGATAAAGATGAGCTACTGCTCCAGAAAATTAACACTGAGCTTACACTGCAGAGTTACTCTTAGACAAGCAGCAGGCTGTTTACTGAAAACATTTTTCCAGCCACTTTACCAGGCATCTTCCTGGCATGTTAAGAACCATTTGTTTAGAAAATCTTTCACAGTTTCCACTTCTAAATAAAGAAGAAATATATTTTATCCTCTAGGAGTTCCTAACATTTATTGGTCTGTTCTAACATAGCTCCGAGTGCAGACTTAGAAATGTTAACATGAAAAGGGTCCAATGTGGATGCAAATCTCACTGCCTATGTAACAAACACCATGCCATTTCTACTGGAAATCTTTGCATTAAGACTCTCACTAATGCAGGGAAGATGGCTTTGCTGCTTGTCTCAGAGTCAGACTCTGAGCCTTCCTCTGCCAGCGGTGCTTGCAGCACCCAGGAGCACTCAGCTCGTCCTGACAGTCTTTGCCTTGCATTGGCAGTGCAAAAACAGTAACAGATCTCAGTATGCACAGATCTCGGTGTCTGCTTCTGATAAACCTGTGCAGGGCATGTCAAATTAAGCACACGATGATGACACCTGCACCCTGCAGATCATGTAGTGAATTAATGCTTTCTCAAGAGAACTCAAGCAAATAAATAGTCTCAGGGTACTTTGTCAGGGACACATATCCATGGGACGCTTGGCTGAGGGCTGACTGACTCCCACACTGGTCCTCTCTGGAAGAAGTACACCACTGAGTCCATATAAAAGAAGACAGCTCACTGCTGAAGCAAGAGTGTTATTGCTGTTCTCATCTTTGCTTCACATGCCCAATGGATTAATGAGGAACCACAGTTTGCCAGTGCCACTGAACAAATAAAACATTTTCTTTTGAGCTGCACAGTCTGACATTAAAGCCTTCCTAACATGGTTTGAGGAAAGAACAAGGAGTGCTCTCACATCTTTAATATAAAGAGATACAAATTTTAATAAGACATGGAGCCGAGTGTAAGCCAGCGGTGTCTTGCTTTATCAGGGTTCCAAGTCAGCACACCCAAAAGATGAACGCTGCTGAAAGATCTTGCAACCAACGCAAACTGCCAAACAAGGGAGGGGTAGCAGCAATGATGAACAACACAATGGATAAAAAGGAAAGGGAATGTTTGAAGAATCAAGGTGTGTGCCATTAGGAAGGTGCTGAAGGAAAAGAGTATACAGCAAGACCAAATGTGATATTAAAACATAGCCTAAGATAAAGTATATTTAAAAATATTAATTGACAGAGATCAACTATGCTGAAAAGATAAGCACTGCCTGGAAGTGATAAAGCAATGAGAGCTATTGGAAAGTAAGCAGGGGTTTGAATCAGCCACAGAAAATTCCTCCCTGAAACTACTCAGACCCTATGGTGCCAGAAGGAAAAGGGGAATCCACATCCGATGTACGCCCATGCAGTGCTGAAACCTTAGACTGAAAACTGGTTTGAAATAAAAATTAGAAACTGTATTAAATGTTCAAAACAATCCAAATTGATCATCAGAAAAGAACTAGAAATGGAAAAAACACGCAAATTCAGCAACACTCAGAAGAATAAATGGAACAGAAAGAGCTGGAAAGAATTCAGGAGGTTTAACCTTCCTTAGATAAAGATTATTGTAAATGCAGAAAGAAACACTGAAATAGACATAAATGGAGATGATATACACAAGCTATAATATTTGTGGCCTGATATTTCAAAGGCAATACATCAACTTAAGTATGTGGAACAGTACTGTGATGCAGAGCAGGACGGAGAACAAGATAAAAGTGGAAGATAAAAAACATGAGGTGCAGAATACAAACGGAAATTTAAGGAAGAACAAAGACAGATGAAGGGACAGGACTGAATAAGTTATCCATGAAGATTACAAGGATTTAATACGTATCTTAGAAATGTGGAAAGGGAACCCATGAACTGTAGGATGGAATTAAGTCAGTCGTGCCATAAGGAAGACAGATGCAGCATCTCAGCAGGGAGTGCAATATCTGTACTTACATCTGCATAGCAGAGGGCTGCGGAGAGCTTTTGCTGCAGGGTTTTGGAGGAGTGCTGTCACCCTGCTTCCTACTTGAGATTACATCCCAACGATTTATTCTTCTGCAGGGAAGACCCTTCACTCACAGAGCTCACTGTAGCAGCTCTCTGCTAAACCTGGTTTGTATTCATTGTTGTGCAGCACATCACGGAAACATGGTCACTTCCTAGGCAGGTGTTATCTCAAGTGATGCTGTAGCGTGTTCCTGCTGTTTCCCTGGGGACACATGATGGACACAGCAGCTTTGGACCATCAGCACCTGCAGCAGAGCTGCCCTAAAGTCCAGTGCCCTCCTCTGCGTGCATGGCCCCATGGCAGGGGAGAGGGGATGCAAATGCCCGGGTATGAGCACAGTGCTGGTGCGTGAGACAGACACCAAGTCTTGTACTTCAGGCGTGAGGTTTGGCAGTACTGAACTTACAATCAAAGTGGGAAAGCAGAGCTGCAACTAAAGAGAGATGCAGTTCTCAATGACTTTTATTTGCATTCTGTAATGATGATGTGATAGTTCATTTTGGATAACGGCTCATAGCTGTGAGTCTGTAAAAATAGCTGGGCTGTAGGAAAGTTAAGACAGATTGGGAACCCCTGTCACTCTGGGGTGGAGAGGGAAGGTCCAAGCGATGACTCACAGGTCTTCCCTAACTTCTATTACTTTATTCTTACAGGCAAGAAAGACAAAAGCTGATTATCACTGCTAATCATTATTGTGGCAATAGCAATGCTTAAGTTTTTAAAAATTTTTTATTGTGTTTGGGTGATGCAGTTCCCCCCTCATGGCGGGTTAAATGAGCTTAAATACACCTTACCAAACGAGTGATTTCATAATACATTTCACAAGGCATATGAGATCAGTGGAATGAGTGTAACACCACCCCAACCCCAATCAGCTGAATGCTACAGCATCCAAATACTACTTGGCACAGAGAAACTGGGAAGAAGCAGCCTGGTCTTTGGCAAGACGTTTGGCCTTTCCTCCACCTGTTCCACCTGCTCCCTCGGCTTTGTCTCGGCCGCTGCCGCAGTTCCCCCGCAGCGCCGCCCTGGCGCGACAGCGCTGGCTGCATTCCCCGGGAACGCTCAGTGCCAGCACCGCCCTGTGCCTCGCTGCTCACACTGCGAGCACACGGAAACTCGCCGTGGGCGCTGGTAGCAGCACATGGCCCCGAAAGACGAGGAAGTGCCCAAAATGCGGTCCCCAGGCGGCGCTGCAGCACCGAGCGATCCCCGGTGCCGGTGCCCGGCCCGGGAGCCGCGGGACGAGCGCGGGGCTTTGGCATTGCGCTGCTGCCTGGGTGGTCTGCATCCCTGGAGCCACGGAACGGCCCGAAGGAGCGTTCAAGATCGAGAAAGCAGTGCTTGGAAGTGAATGGAAAATAGAAGTGCTGTAAATAAACTGGCAGAGCGAAGTGACCTTGAAGAACGGAGCGCACTTCGCATCTGAAGCAGAAGATAACAGAAATATTCCCAGTCTGTGCTGGGAGTAGGAGGGAGTTGATGGTAGTGGCTTTTGCATAGGCCAAGTAAGGAAATTATGTTGCTTAGTTTGGCAATGAGAAGAGCATGAACAAGGGCAGACTCGTGAGAAAAGCAGCAGCACAGAAGGACTGAGTGAAACTGAGGCAAACAGCGGTGCATTGCCAGGTGTCAAGGGATAGCCAGGGCAGAGGGGACTCTCTCATAAAGGAAGGGAGGCATTGAATCTTTTAAAAGAACCAGTGCAAAGCAGATCTGCTGCCGACTTACTACTGAAGCTGGAACGAGGGAGAAGGAGCCGTGCTCCAAACTAAGCTTCTCTTTTCACATGTTTGTATGGCATCAAATGTGTAAAGTCACAGCTGGAAGAAAACCTCTTGCTGGTCTAGGCATGGAGACACTATTTCTATATACATTTCTGTAGAATCATTGATGTTTATAAGCACACATTATCAAATCATATGTAAAAATCAAATCTCATACTGAATATGTAACCAAGAGCTGCAGCTAACCATCCTCTAAAATGTTGCCATGAGCTTGACCCATGCTGCTTATAAAATGTATTTATCCAGTGGCTTGTGCTTGGTAATAAATTAAAATGCACTGTGAACAGATATGGTAATGCTGGGATATTTCAGTGTGTCCCACGAGACCATAAAGTTTCACAAAAATTTTCTCTCTTGGTGTAAAAGAATGAAAATTATTGGTTATTAATACATGCCCAAACACTTCTCTTTTAACATCTGGAAAGGAAAAATAGTTTGAAGTTAATAATAAAATAGTCACATTGTCTTTTGAATGAGATGAAGCATTGCTGGTTTATGATGTAAGATGTACAACACTAAATAGCTGAATTTCCAGAACTGCCAGTTCTGCAGTTTACCAGTTGTACCCTTCAGAGAACAGAGAAATTTTATTAAACATGCTGGAGCTGCTAATTAGAACACAAAGGGCTTGAAAACTTCAGAAGCTGATGAAAATTTTGTATGCTCAGCAATTGTCAGGATTAGCATGAAGAATAGCAAAGTACTCACAAAATGTAGCAGATAACTCCTATACTCCACATATCTGTTTCATATCCAATAGGTTCATAGTTTATAACTTCTGGAGCCACAAACTCAGGTGTCCCAAAGAGAACTTTCAGAGAGCCTGCATTTTCTGTGAAGAATGAAAGAGAAAACCATTAACTGTTGCATGTAGATTTTTAAAAACAGTTATTCTCCAGTAACAGGAAAACCAGTTTTGCCCTCATACTTGTGATTTTGTTTAAGATCCTTTTCAGAAGAAATAAATGATGCCTGAATTGCTTTTTCTTAGCTGACATATGTCTAGCAATAAAGGATTATTTATTAAGCATCCTCAAGCACACAGCACTGTATAAGGCACATAAGGAGGTTCCTATTGCAAGGAGCTTCCACAAGACCAAATCTATGACACAGGGAAACCATCAGTGTTTAATTCAGATCTGTATGTCCTGAAGTACAAAAGTGTTTGAGCCTCCATCCCTTTAGCAGTTGCACAAGAGATCTGCAGGACTCCAGTGTTAGAAGTTACAATCTTCACAAATTATCCAAGATTTATCAAAGCTTGGTGATCTGCATGTTGTGGTAAAAAACCCCACAAGACTGCTAAAATTATAATAATAAGGAACAACTATTTCAATCTAACACATTTTCTTCTAATGTAAACAGGAAAGAAAATCAATAGTGGGTTGCATGTCTCTTGAATTTGAAGGGGCACAGGCCAGAAGTGAAACAAGAAGAAGCAGATGATATGCGCCAGTCAGATCATTGCCTCGCAGGTAAAACTGGGGTTTTGGGCATGCTCCCAAAACCAGGCTGCCTACAAGCACACCTGTGGTGAAGGGGAAGCACAAATCATCAGCTGTCAGTCATCAGCTGCTCCAAACTTTTATTCATCTGGCCTGCAGCACAGTTATTCGACATTTGCTCTGCTTAAACACACTGTGGATGCTTTTAAAATGATCTACAGTGAAGCTGCAGCTACCAATATGAACTGAAAGAATGAGGTCATGAGACAGGTGAACTGCCTTGACATCCTTCTTGTGCTGACCCACCAGTATGGCCCTACTGGAAAATACAGTGATGGAGGGAAGAGAAAAACTTGTTCATAACCGAGTACTGCCAGTTTATGCTGCCAGTGAGTGATATGTCTGCCTTCTAGTACAGTGCTAAACACAGTGTAAGTCATTAAATTAGACATTCCTAGGCAAATCTCAGCAGGCTCATTTTCATCAATGCTCATTCTAAATCTGATGGGAAGAAGAAAAGAATAAGCAACGTCAGAAGAAGAACACTAAGGAATAGATTAGGGACTGGGGAAAAAAACCAAACACATTCCAGTAATAGAACTGTATTGTAAAAATATAAAAATGTCAGAAAATAAATTGTTTCTGACTTGAAACAGGCGTGGATTTAGGTTGAGAAACTCATGTGCAGTCTGCACATGTGCCTGAGCAATCAGTGCATGCCTTGAGTGAGATTCATTGCATTAAGTTTATCTTAGTGCAAGAGCAGCAGCCCGATTAGGCACAGTAGAATGTCCCAGGGAGGAACCACTGCTCTCCCAAGGAGATTACCATCTAAACAAAACAGATATGGATGGGAAGGAAAACAGATGTAACACATTCCAGTCCTGCTCCTGTTAAGGTTACCACCAGTACTGGGATTTGTAGCTCTACAATCAAGAGAAAAGCTTAAAAAAGCCTCCAACAACAGCATATCAAAGTTTTGAGGAGTCTACAAAAGAAGCGACCTGTCCACAACACTGAATCTTAACAGAATATTTTTATTTAGCAGAATTTAGTTGACGAAGTTTTGCAACATAAATGCTGATCCCAGTACAGCCTCCACTTCCAAACTTGACTCCATTGAAAGCTCTTAAGGCACTTCATGAAATGTAATCAAACACCTGAGCTCTTTTGAGGTACACAAATCCCCAGCTTGCCAAATGAAATCTGAAACATATATGGGGATAATAACTTGCCCAATGATTGAACACCGTGCTTGAGGCAACTTTTGAACACAACCACAACAATTCACTCACAGTCATGCCAGTTTCCCATTTTAAATGCTGTGAAACCCTTTCTTGCTCTGTTAAGGTATGGTTATAGTAAATTAATTGCAGAAACCTGATTTTCAAATGTTTTCCCTGCTCCCACCATGCAGGGAGTACCCATTTCTAGAGACAGAAACAGAGAGAAGAATGCCTGGGAGCAGCTGCAGGAAGTGACCCAGATCCTCCCGTGCAAGTTCATCAAGACCCTCCTGCCAGACCTCTGAGCATCCTTTAAAGAGCACATTCAGAAGCTATTCCACAGCATCCCTACAGTCACATAACCAGAGTCTTCGCACTCCAAATTGTATGATACTTTTTTCTACTGTTCAATCTAAAGTGACTTTCCCTAAAAGAAGGGCAATGGGTTCTCCACAGTGGCAATGAAGAGTGAGAGATCACTCTTCTAAGTGCAAATGGAAAGCCTAAGATCCCATTTTCCCATTTGTCTTCATTTTCAAGTGAACACTTTTATTTTTTTTCAAACTGTCCTTACAAGAAATTACTGAAATTTATCACAATGAACCTGTTTTCTAAAAGCTTCATAATGGTCGTCCAAGTCTCAGGCTCAGATTTTCACATCCAAGTTTGGAGGCTTTTCTGTGCACTGTGTAAACTACCATGAGCAACTGTGTATGCAAAAGGCTGGTGTATGAACTGTGCTGCCCACAGGTCAGAGAAATGTGGGGTTTTTTTAAAAATATGGCATCTGAGTGCAAGCATACAGTGTGAAACAACTGACACAGCATTTTCTCTGTAAAAAAGAAAAAAGAAAGGAAAAGACTAAGACCCTTTCTATGCAGTAATATGTCAAATCTTTACCCAGTTGTTTACAAGCTTAGTATACAAGTAGGATCTGTTTGGATATCCCTTAGTTCAGATAGAAAGCTGACAAGCTAGCTGGAAACTGTTGCTGACACTGTGTATAATCAACTGATTAAAAAAAAAAATCCTTACAGTACTCAAAAACCATTCTCTTTTCTCTTCAAGAGGTTTATCTTAAACAATTTTCTACATGTGTTCCTCAGCACACCAAAAAAGGTCAGGAAAATGTCCCACTGCAGCTTTGGTATTTCCTGACAGTGCAAGAGAACTAATTAGCTGCAGAAGATGACTGCAGAAGGAGCTGATCCTAATATCTTTAAAGCTGATCAAAATACGGAATATTTAGAGGCATTAGTTTGCACTAGCTGCAAAAAGTTAAATCTCAGAAGCTGAAGTGCAGAATCAGCCACTGCTGCCTTCAGCAATCCCTTGGCTGAGCAGTTTCTGCTCAGTCAGGGTCAGGTCTGTAGGATGAGGGCTCCGATCCCGCATCTATCAATGCCCAAGTGAATTTGACAGCCAATTTCAAAATTACAAAGCTTGAAGGAACACAAGTGGAAGAATGTGCACTCAGTGCACCACATAAGACAACTGGCAAGAAGCAGGCATTAGTGAAAAGTGGTTTAGGAATTTTCATAAGTAAATGAAAGAGTAAAAGTTGTTTCCTACTTTCGGAAATCATCTCAACTGAGATGTTACAATTGTCTTTGCAATTAAAGCAGTGCTTGTGCTTGATGGGCATGGAACAGCAGGGCCCTTTCTCTTCCTAGGGAATGCCACACACGATGGAGTTACCCATCGTGGCAGGCTGATGAATAGCAAATACCTACAATGGAACCTGGCAAGAATTAGCAGCATATTCAGCCAAATGAATGTACAAGTATTGGCAAATCAGAATCAGCATCCGTGCCCACAGCTCTCATCCTTCTACATCAAGAGTAGTTATCTAGAGATTTCCTCCCTGTGGCATGACTGGAGCAGCTCACAAGCTGATGTCGGCCATGCAATGCACTGTGAGGCCACAGCATAAACAGAAAAATGGGAGAGCCTGATGGATATGATGGATATGAAGAGGCTACTGAAAATAGGATCTGCCATTTGCTAAACGTGGGTTTAACTGGGGTCTGAAGTAAAAAAGGTAGCTGAAGAAGTTTCTCTAAAAAGGGCATTCTGTGTTTACATTTTATCTCTTGTTGATGAAATCCACTCGGTAAATGTACCGTTTTCAGGCTGACAGCTGGAACATCATGGGCTGAAGTGTTTCACACACCCCTCACACAAAACCAGCAGCACTACAACTTAGTTAACAGTTCTTCTGTTTCCTGAACAAGAACAGCATCAGTTCATGTTCCCAGAACACTACGGGCTTCATACTTGTGAAGGAACAGAAATGGCAATGGTCTCTTTTTATAATAACTAAAATAAACATCTTATATCTGAGTTAACAGTGTCCATGTGACCAAGATTCATTTAATACACTTTTGGAGCAGAACATCATCTAAAATTCTTCAAAGCAGACTTCTTTTCCCCTATTCACTCAACAAACCATTCCTGGTTTGTTTTTGTAAAATTATATTCTTGGGAATGCAGCAGTCTTTTACTTAAGTGTCAAAATAAGTAGGATGAGCAGGATTTAGGCAGATAACAAAAAGTAGGCAATAGTAATTCACCTTTACTCTTTCAAAAATCATTGTTCTACTTTTTAATAAGTATTCAAAACAATTTTGATATACTTTTTTAATGAGGGAAGGCTAAAGATCCAGCTGTGGGCCCCTTTTTACAGAGAGTAGGAATTCATAAAAGTTGTTCCAATCAATTATTGTCAGCTCTCGCAGTGTAACAGGTTCATAAACTATTTTTGTTCTTTTTAATTCCTGGAATGATTTTTATTTCTTTTGTGACAATACAAGATTAAAAAAGATCAGTGTGGGATGTTGGTATTGTTTAACAGTGAAAACACAGCTGAAGGTCTGCTTTTTAGAGCTGAACAATATGAAGACAAGAACCTTTGAAGGTCTTTGGCTTTCAAGTTGAAGAGCATGTCGGAAGCTTAGACCAAAATGAATGATAGAAAGCAGCTAAAAAGCAGCTTAGGAAGAGGAAGGGCTTGTCAAATGGAATTTCCCCCTATTGCATTATTTTTAAGTAGTGCTATTACACTGCTCTTTATAGAACTCCTCTGATGTTTAAGATGTATGACAATATCCTGCTGTTTAAGATAAGAAATTATAAAAATAATGGGAAAATATAAATGGACTGTAATTATCTGAAGGGCTTCTAGAGCATCACCTTAATTCCTGTTATTAAAGAAGTTTCAAGGATTTGTAGTATTAATGAAATATTTAGTTAGAAATTTAGTGCTTTATGGTACCAAACGTAAATGTTTTTTGGCATTACTATTATTGTGTATTTTACATGGAATCCACAGGGATACCCTTCTGTAGAAACAGACAGGTAGATTGTGTACCCCTCACTGCAAATTCCTCTTGAAGATGAGGTGCCCTGCTTTCACTCTTGAGTGTCTTCTTTTTCCCTTTTCTATTTCTTCCTAAAACCAGAAATATTTATAGAAAATATCTTTTTACTCTTTATACATGAAAGAATATAATAGGTAGCATGAATTACTGTATGTGCTGCCCTTTCCCCCCTGCAATATTGCAAAAGGCAGAGAATTCATTACCTAATCTTCTTGCAAGTCCGAAGTCAATGAGTTTGATACTTGTGCCAGTCTTGTTGACACACATGATATTTTCAGGCTTCAAATCCAAGTGGACAATACCCTGCTTATGAATGTACTGAACTCCTTCTGAAATCTGCTTCATGTATTTAATGCACTCTCTCTCTGTCAGTTCAAAGTCTTCATCAATGATTCGTTCAAAGAGTTCTCCTCCAGAAACCCTACGAAAGAAAAAATATAAAGAGGACTTCTGTAAAGCAATCATTTGGGGAGTAATCAAACCTTTTTTTACAGCAATAGAGAGTTCCAGCTTGCAGTAGTCACTTCAGGATGCAATAATGGCATTTTCCATAGACACAAGGATCACGTGGGAAGAATCCCCTCTTGTGTGTGGTATAAATCAATGGACGTTTTCCATTCTGAAACACAGAATGGAAAATATCCATTCGCAGGTGAGACCTGTGAAACACCGAAGCTGTTATTGCAGGCAGTAGGGATTGACACCCTGCCTTTAGGACAGGGTCACCTGCAGCTGGCAGTGAGGTGTGTGCTCTGTGATTGTTCCCCTGCTGACATCTGTTCCTCACACTGCTCCCGACTCCGAGCACACATTTCCTGCTTCTTCCTTCCCTCCTACGATCATTAGTGAACAAGTGTTAGATAACATCATTTAGAAATAAAGAAAACTAAAATATGTGGAATGGGTCCCAGGGAAAGGGGACAAAACTTCAAGCAGATGAGCAAAAATCTGGGAAGAAGAGAGATTGAGAGTGACAAAGGCTGAGGAAGGAAGAATTCTGATGATATGGTTAATCGGAATGCAAAGCTCAGAGGGTAAATTACTGACCTGAGTGAGCTCAGAGGGAATTTCCTCCCTAGCTATGACAGAAGAAGGATATAACCCACAACACTTTCAGCGTTGGTATTTTTAGCTGAGCCCTCATCACACTCCTTGTAGGTCAATTCCATTTTTATGCTAATTTAAGATGTGCAATAATTGGTCTTTCCAGGGTAGCATTCTCCTGGATTGTACTGTTCATGCAACTGAAGTGGGACATTTCTAACCTAGATTTAATAAAGCATAATTTAAGTTGTGGCTTGTTGTTTTTGGTGGATTTTTAAATTGTGTTTTGGTTAGTGTTTCTGTTTTGTTTTGGTTGGTTTGTCTGGGGTTCTTTTTGCTGTTGTGGTTGTTTAAAAAAAAAATTCTGAGTAATCACTGAACTGGTTTATCTGCTTGCATCCAAAGATGGGAAATACTTTTTTTTTATGCTGCGGTTGAATGACCCATAACGAAAGGAGCTAATGGTGAAGAGCAGCTTTGCTTTTAGAAATTAAACACACCATGGTCTTTATATGGTTTATTATTTTGCAGAGTTCATGCTTATTGCCAAATGCAATTGCACGTTTCAGTCACAGAAAGAAAACACACAACAGAAAAGTAGCCTTGTCATGTTTGCGAGTTGCCAGGTACGTGATTATGTCCCTCATGTACCAAACTGAAATTGAAACAGCTGAAGTTCTGCATGCCTTTGCTGCTTTGGCTATACAGTTCCAGAAACGATGTAATTAGAAATGCTACTGTGGTTTCCTATGAATATGAAAATAGTAAGAAGAGCACATGCTTGACAAACTGAGAGGTTATGTTGGATTAGAGCACATTTGCAACATAAAGCGATAGTATTGCCAGACCTGTTGAATAAACACTCAGGGGATCTAGTATGTTGTTGCTTTGCTAAGACATTAACCAGTATGGGTGTTTCTGAAAACATCTGCAGGCAAAATGTTTATATCTGGAGTACTCTGCAATTCCAAATGATAATCATCCTCATACTAAAATGTATCAGTTGTTTTTGACTGGTTAACAGAGATAATGATAACTTATTTGTGCTACGAAAGTGCCATCCTTTTCAGATCCCTAAAGGGAAAACTTTGCAGAAATTGTACCATTGTCTCAAGCATGACTTTTTAGCATATTTTTGTAAATTAACTACTGTTAATACATTTGTCTGCTGTTTTTAGCATGGGAGCTCTCAACGCTCTGGTAGCAATGGTAGATTAAACTGCAATCCATTTATGCACTAAATATTATTGCATTTATATCAGGAGCCAAATCCAGTTTAATTTTTGCCAGGTTAGGAAGTGGAATCAAAGCAGTGTGAATGAGGTTCTACATGTACACGGGGGAGAAGTCATCTTTGTTCAAACACTCACAACTAGTTCAGAATCTAAATCTCTATTCTTTCTGGATTCTCCTCTTTTCAGTCTTCTCTACATGAGTCATATAGGAAAATATTCATGTCTATAGAATCACAGAATACACATCTAAGGTTTTGGTCCAGGAGGAACACTGAGAAGAATCTATCTTAGAGTTGCTCAGGCAAATACTCAGCTGCGTTTAAAAAAATCTACCTTAGGAAAAAAGAGAAAACCTAAGTAACTTGTACCACCTTAAATCACATCAAATGAATGGAGCTTAGTGCTGAGAGTTTGCTCCAATACTCTTAATCTGAAATACAATAATCTTCTTCTGATCGATGTAAAAATAAACTGACTATCTGAAGTATATAAAACTTTGAACCACTTAGCTCCCAGTTCTGAATTACATTTACAACATGCTACTATTTTTCAGATTTACTTTTTCCACTGAGATGCTTATGGTGGAACCAATATATTCCTATATTTGAAAAGGAAATGCCTGAGACTTGCTCCTGATTTCCAGTAAATGTTAGATGGAAAGGTTTCCAGGCAAGAGCACATCGTTATATCTTTGATTTAAAAGTAATAATTTTAAAAAATATGATTTTATTTTAAATATTAAATCAAACCATATAAAATAGTGTGATGAGAAATATTAAAAGCAGAGAGTATGAAGTTTAAAACGTTCTAGCAAGGTATGGGAATAAAATTAAAATGAACAATTTAGAATAAATATCAGGAAGAAAAATCTAGGAGTGCTTCTCATCAATTTGAATAAAGGGGAGCTCCTATATTCCAGTCACTGCTAAAATCTGATTTAAAGGAGACTGATAGCAAGTGAGCTTGATTTATTTGAAATCCATGCATTTAAGCTCTGATGGAAATAAAGCAACAGCTTGGATACTAAGAACTAACTTTTGAAAGTATTTCCCACAACTTCTTTGATAGGCAAAGAAATACATTAATGGCTAAATCAGACATGATCCCTTGGAGGCTCTTTATCAACACAGGGGCAGTTGCTGGGCTGGGATTGCGTCAGCTGGGTAAGCTGACAGTAGAGAGAACACCATGTCACCTGACACAGGTGTCACACGAGCACCTCCCTGCCCTCACCTGCTCTGCTGCTGCTCGACACCATGGCAATGTCGGTGTGGGGGGCTCAAAAAACAGAAAAGGTGGCCACCCCAAACTAAAACCATGTCCTAGTGAGACTGGGTAACAAAACTACTTTAAATTTGATTGCACTTTTCTGTATTTCCAAAGACTAAAACCCCTTTGCTGTCAGGGGGGAACTAATGGAGTGTAAAGCCATATGGTATTCCAGACTCTTTATACAGCTCCCTGTTTTCCATTAGGTCTGCCAGCTCTCAGTTCCAAGCTAAGTAGGGTTCCCTTCCCTTACCATCGTCAGTTTGCTCAACTGCTCAATTTAAAAATAAAAACACCTTCCTGCACATAAGTTCCAGGGTTGTAAAATCCAATCTCTGAAATATGCCAGTGCAGTAGTAGTTTGCACATAATCTAAGCAAGTGCCAAGCAAGCAGAATAGATGTATAGTCTCTTTTGCCTCAAACAATTTATATCTTAGAACTTCCAGCCAGCAAAAAACTGCCTCTCCTTGCATCAGAGAGCGCATGAAGTAGGTGTCGAAGCAGAACTGTAACTAAAGTAACTTTTTGGGAAAAGCATCAGCACAGATCAGGATTTAATTTTCTTCCCAGCTGGTACTGCCACAAGTACAGGATTCACACTAAGCAGGTGTGCTATGGATGGTGCAAACCTTAATCATGTTGGCCATTATTTTCTGTGAAGCCTGTTCAACACATTTAGAACTGCCTTGACTTAAAGAGTTCTCCTCCTTAAACATATTTTTGGTTCTAAATGAAAGTCTAAAATGCAGCTAATTTTTTACTCACCTCTCCCAAGTGGGCAATAAGAGTAACCTGCAAAACTCCACCACATCTACTTTAAGAAACAAGCAGACTAGACAATAGAAACTGTAGCACATCTTGACTGATTTTTAAAAGATTAACGCAGATTCACTTAGTCAGTTTAAAAAAGTTGGATAAATAATTGGAAAAGTTTGCACAGTGTGAAAATCATCCAGGCCACGCAAATCCTGAAGCATTTGACAGTCCCATGGCTGTAAGTCGATAATTTTGTACACAAAATTATTCTCAACATTATTAACTTTGTTAGTGTGCTCTGCTTTATACTTACATTTCCAAGACCATAACGATGTTGGCTTTTTCTTCAAAGGCATCTACACATTGGACAAGTTTTGGATGATGTAGGCAGTTCATGATGCTGATTTCATCCCTTATGGCTTCTTTTTCCTTAGCAGAATATGCTTTGAAAAATTTTCCTGCCCAAACTTTTCCATTCTTCTTTTCAACAAGCCTGAAGACTTGGCCAAATTTTCCCCTAAAAATATATAACTATTTCCATAAAATGTTTTTGCAATATATGGGCCACCCCAAATAGTAACAATTTACTAAATATTCCAGCACAACAATCTACTAAATATTCCAGCACAACCATTCCATTTTGAAATAAAAATGTCTTAATATCAAGATTTATTCTATACTGATTTTGTGCAGAGCAATCTGCAAGAACTTTTGAATGAATACCACATTTAGAGATACTCTGCCATTCCAGTTAAGTCTTACACAGGGGGGTTCAAAAACTGGGACTCCTGCCTGGCTTTAATCCAGGTCTTTCTGCACAGTTTTCTGTAGGTCATACACCTCTGAAGGGGCAGCAGGTGGGACATCTCGGGTACAGGATTTAGGTGAAATCAGAATCTGAACGCTCAAGGCTTCAGTACTATTGTTTCCCATTGCTGTAGTGTGCAATTCTACCTCTCTCTTACACTTCTCAGGATTTGTTAATGGCAGCATACAGGATCCCCTGGCCTTCAGCACCGATCACTGAGAGATTATCATGGCCTGCAGGTCACAGCACCACGAGGTGGGGCCCTGAGAAGCACAGTCAAGCTAATCACTGCCCTTCCCTCAGCAATAGTATTAATGCTCTTGGGATTATGGCTGCTGTCAACAGAGATTCCAGCCCGTGGGCAGGATAATCCTATTACCACTAATGGATAGAATGGAAATGCAAGTACACAAAGAGAACCTTTTTTTTCAGATAGCTTTTAGGACACTGAGAAACGAATGAATCCTTGCGCTTTTTTCATTTGTGGGCTCTGCTTTCTTTGCCAGAAATACATGTAGTGCCTATTTAAAATTATCAGCTAATAGGAACGAAGGATCTTTATGGAGTAGAGGCCAACATACGTTAAAATCTATTTTTACCGCAGCAAAGGAACCCAGCTGGAATGTTGAAAGTGCAAGACAGTCAAAGAATAAATGCACATGATCTTTCTAACCGGCTGGTAGCCTTGAAAACGATGTGTCTTCAAAAGCACAGTGCAGTACTTACGATCCCAGTCTCTCTTCAATGTTATAGACATCTGACACCTTCTGCTCAGTGTTGATCGTAACTGTCCGATATTCCACCTCTGTTTCTTTCCCCTCTACAAATAAGTATTAAGGACCATGATTAAAAACCTCCAGAAAATGCGAGGGAAGAACACAGATTTGCATTTGTCCTGTTTAAAACATGCACTTCTTACCATCGTCAGATAGCTCCGCTTCATCCTCTTTAGGTTCTGTGATGAAAATAAAAAGACATTAATAACTTTTTATATGGGATATGGCACCTACATAAGATAGTCAAGTTATTCATAGTGATATGGACAACTGATAGACACTATGGAAAAGCAGCAAAAAGCAGTCAGGGACTTTGTGCATTAACTTCATAATTAACAATCTCTTCACCACTTCTACATCATTATTGACTATCCAATCTCAATCTAGTTACCATTTCTGAATAAATCAAGTTCATGTGGTTTGCAGTACTTGTCAATTATACCTGCCTACTAGACACATCAGCATACTGCATCGCTTCAAAGTCATCTAAGAAAGTCAACTAAGAAATATCTTTAGGAATGCCTCAGGAAAATATAAAATAAATTAAAAATAGTGAATTCAATAACACTTCCGGTTCAATGACAATTTCTTTTTGGCTTTGATGTGCCTTTTTTGGATTGTGAAGCCAAAAGTTAAGCAAGTTTGTACATGAAAAGACTCCCTGCAAAGCATCCAGACAAACTTTTCAGATTCAAGATACTGAGAAAGTTTGAACAGCATGCATTCCCCTGAGCATGGCTAAATTCTGTAACCACTGAGGTCCAAAAGGAGCCTCACTTTTGCAGGCAGACTTAAAGAGAGGTGAACCCAATGACCTAAGTCAGAGTAAAAGCTGGCCTGAGCATCTTTTTTTTTCATTTCTAATTTTCAAATGCATGAACTGCCAGTAGCACTGCTTTTTGCCTGTGGGTATGAGGGGAAAGGGGCTATAGCTGGAATGTTTTTATACATTACTTACACTGCTTGGGCTTGCTCTTAGGACCTGTGGCTGTGACCAGCAATTTGAGAAACTGCAAAGGCTGTGTTTTGCACAGTGACCTGTTCAATTCTCCCTGTAGCTGCTGAAGCTGCACTTTGCCATAGTGGAGTGCAAGCCTAACCAAGGGACTTATCCCTGCTGTGTCAACAGATCTGTGCTATGAAACATTAATGCAGTACTCTGGGCGCTGTTAGGTGCTTTAGAGCACAGAGTTAGATGCAGAGGATGAGAAGAAAACAACAGAAAGAAATGTGCAGGGTGAGCACATGGCTGGTCTGAGGCACCACCCTTGCACATCCTACACAAAATGCTGCACTGTGTGCTCGTAGCAAAGCCAACCAAGTGAGTAACATCTGTTGCTAAAGCCTTTCTCTCTTTTTTTTTTTTTTAAATGGCCTTGCAACCGTTACATGTTCCTGCACAGACGAGCTGGTTTGCAGAGATCTACCAGAAGAGCAGGGAGGGAAGGGAGCCTTCCCCACCCAGGGTAGCTGTCCTCAGACCTTCCTCAGCTGCAAACCTCTCCTGCACAGAGCACATCATATTTTCCTCCCCTTTTAAGGGCTGTGTAAGGGAGCTGCTCCCAGCCAGGCTGCCAGTAGGTAATGTCTGCCAAATACTGCTTAGGCAAGAAGTCAGTGCCCGGTTCTGCAGTGACACTGCATTGAAGCCACGGGATTGAAACATTTTGATCCACCAGTGGAAGCCTAAATTATATAAGTGGAACATATCTGAGCTTGGTTGAGTGCTGAGCAGCTGTGCTAAAACCTTTCTCGGAAGTGAGTCAACAGTACCAAATTTTCCTCAAACATGGCAATGCATGCTTTAATCTGTAGTGACTTACAGCTTTATTTTAGTAGCTGTTTTCTTTAAATGCACAGTGAATATTTAGCCATGCCTTTCTTCACTAAGACCATACTGACATTGCTAATATGTGCTAGCCACCTCAGTATGAAAATCAGTAATCAGAGTTCCTGGCAGCCACAGAAAATCCCTCGTTACTCAGCTAAGTGTTTACATAGATGGCAGCTTAAAGTCCTGACTTAGACAGGTGCTGAACACATGCATTTTCTGGTGCCTTTAATTAAAGCACCAGTAATATTCACACACTTGAAAAATCACACTTTAGATGACTTGCTCTTTCTCCACGCTATCTGCAGTACCAAGAATTGAAATCAAGAAGCCCTGAAACTGAGAACACAAAGACAACCCCTCCTCCTGCAAACGGAACACATTTTTCTTTTGCTCAAAACAACTTTTGTGTTGCTTTTTTTAATGTGTATCACAATGACTCATACAATTTCTGGCCTTTTGTATTAAATCTCTGTAAGAAAATTCTCAGTCTTAAAAAGAAAAATAGCTTGTTTGCTTTGGTCCAGTACAAGTAGTGCTTGCTCTTGGAAAAACTCTTGGAGAAGAGTCAGGTCTCCAACTCTAGAAGGTGTGTGTCCTGGAACTAAAGAAAGAGGGCATTCAAACACAGGGAATTTTATTATGAAGAGCCAATACCATCTAGCTTCCTTTCAATTTTATTGCGACCCCTAATGTTATTTTTCCCACTTTGAAGAGAAGGTGCATCTTGATTTAGATTGGTTTTAAATCTTGCAAATAGAGTGAAGTTATTTCTCAGCATGCATCCCATTTAGCACTTGAAGAGAAATATGATTTACTTTTGTTTAGAAATGTCTGTTGAGAGGCTTACACAGTTATGTGATGCTGCACCACTTTGCTGTAATTTTGCCTTGCTTTAGCAGTAAAAGATAACTTCACAAGGGTTGTGTGGAACACTTAAAGCTCTGAAGCCCTGCATACGTAAGTAAGGAGGGAGAGATACAACACACAGTCCACTCCTCAAAGACAGGAAAAATGGTAAAATACGTTATTCCTGGTCTGGGCTTTTTGGTGAGGTGACTGTCAAAGTCAGTAGGTAGATGGAGGTGTGTACAAAAATATGTGGTCACTCTCCGGTTTTGAAAAATAATGCTTGTGTGTTTCAAGTTTTAGTACCAGTTTCTGAATAACTTCCACAATGATCCAACTCTCCCTATTAGCCCATTCAGAAGATCTTAAACAAAAATTAAGAAGTAAAAGATGCTGAAAAATACTTTTTAAAGTACATGCAACCAAAAACCCTAAAAAATATTTTTGGCATCCATAATGCTGGAAAACCACCATGCTAAGTAGGATAGCCTTGAATTCACAGGCTGGGTGTACTAGGGGACACAGGACTGAGGTACACTATCATGCTGGGATTGAAAGCATGGGAACTACAGCTAGCTACAAGGTGCCAATTCATTTTCTGCTGCATATTCTGTGCTTGCCTAGCAGCAAGCGCATTCATTATTTCCAAAAGCAATTTTGGGATAGTGTTTATGGCTTGTTTTTCCATGGGGAGTCCAGTATAAACTATAGTGAATCCACTGGTGTATTTCAAGGAAGCCACCAAGCATCATTTTCCAGCTGGGCATGGACTGAATGTGTAACGTGTGAAAGGTTTCATCTCCCATTACCTGTGCACTGAACTGCAGAGTTCTGTCAGGCAGCACTCACCCAGCAAGCCAGAACGAGAATTACTGCTTGCTTTCACAAGGCAGGGATTTGGGATACCTGAAGCCAAGTTTCCACACTGCAGGTATGCCAAACTGATGTGCTCAGACTCCTGTATGAAGTCTGTGAAGGACTTGAGCACGGTTACAACCCAGCACAAGCATTCACCACACAGAGACACATGCAAAGGAGGGCGAGCAGTGGTCTGGCCTCACTAAGGAACTCTTATTATTCGAATTTAGAGTTTTTTTCCCTATTAAGAACTAACCTTCTGGTTTCTCTCCGACTTTTACCAGCTCAGACTCTTGGCTGGGCTCGCTGATGCCGTACACGTTAGCAGCTCGCACGCGGAATTTGTACTCGCGGTCAGCCTGCAGGTCCTGCACGTTGAAAGAGGTGCTTCGGCACGTGGTGAGGTCTGTCCATTTGTTATCCACCGAGTTCCAGATCTCCACCGTGTAGGACTGCACTGCACTTCCTCCATCATAAGAGGAGCCATACCAGGAGAGGGTGAGGGAGGAGCTCCGAATGTCCGACGCACAGGGAATTCCGGCAGGTGGGTCTGGTTTATCTGCGGAAATGTACACAAAGAGCATCGTGAGGATGAGAGACAGAACTTCCATCAGGGTATTCCTGGCCCTGACAGCCCCTCTCTTTCCATTCCATTGCTCTGCTTCACATCTATCCTTGCAGAAACTGTGGAGACAAAATGCAGTCACAGCTATGCCTGCAATCTCCCACAGTGTCGCTAACCACTCCTTGGTGATCTTCCTTAGAGGAACACCTCTATAACAGTCCCATCACTGTGATGTGTTTTCTTCAGCTCCCTTCATCTGCTTCCACCCTGCAGGGCCACTGCTCACCCGTCACAGCCTCAGAAAGTGCCACTCCTCCAAAACACCTCGGTAACAGAGATACTAGAACTTATCTGTTGGCATGGAAATAAGACCTTGAGGGGTGACAAATTTGTCTGCCAACAATTTAGTGAACAAATTCACCTATATATTCTCAGTTTTTGGAAGTCTAGTGCACTTTTTGCTAAGAAGGAATTCAACTTAGAATATATGATTTTAATATTGAGATTTTTTTAATCTCATATGCATTTTGGAAATTGTTGAGGAGGTGAAAGATAAAAACTTCTGGTTTTGCTCAGTTAGAGGATTTGTACCAAAGTCCTTATTTACATGAGTAGATCCAATATCATCAGAACCTGGTGTGCAGATGTGCAGCCAACTGTGCAAACACTTGATAAAATACAAAAGCCTTGCAGTTATCTGACTTTTTCAAACTTTAATCTAATGATTAATTATCGAAATGAATGTTCTTCTAAGACAGAAAAACGTGACTTTAAAAAAAAATTACTAGAAAATAACTGTGGAAGTTAAGCACTTCAAAAGACTTTTAATGGAGCAAATAGCTTCTTTGGAAATAATCCTCTCAGAAATAATCTAGCAAAACCTACAAAATAATGATGATGTTGATCTGGATGAACTATTGCCCAAAGTTGAAGGAGAAATCAAAGGATGGGATAAATGAGAGAAGATAAAAAAAGATAGAAAGTGTGAGATGCTATGAGCAGTGGTTACACTGGACGTGACTGATAAAGTCCTGTCCCATTTAGCTTGTTCAAACTGCTAATGGACATTATCTCTTTCTCTGCAGGAAAGGCAGAGCTGACAAAGCAGCCAAAACATACTGCCACTTTCTCAGCAATAAAAACATCCAAATGCTGCAGAAAGCTGTTGTAGACTTTGATCAAAGCCTTCCTGTGACAGAGTATATCCCTCTATACTCAAATTATCATTCCTAGGAAAATTACTGAGCTGACAGAAATAGCCACAATTTGTCAGAAACATGCCTTTAGTTCTTGGACAGAGGAACCTTTCCTCTGACTGCTGTGGTTTAACTCAGAGAACGAAATTAGAATAGTCTGATCCGATCAAGATAGTTAATTATCAGTTCACTATTTGGAGGAATACAAGTTTCATTGCCCAGTGACTTCCCTGAAAAAAAATCTTAGTTCAGTTGTGATGAAAAATACATCTCCCTCAACAATGCAAACATATTAGAAGACAAATAAACATAAATTTTCAAGTATGAGGGAAAAGGCTAAGAGGAAGGGAGATGGACACTGAGTTTGCCACTGCATTCAGTATGAGAATGCCCAGGTGGAAGAAAAAGTGACTGCCAGAATCAAGATTATCTTTACTCATTTTGGCAACACTTAAAACACCATTCCACTAGGAGTCATCATTATACAGTACATCTCTTGTTAAACAGATGTCAGAGACCAGATGTCCTTAACCTCTGGAATAGCTTATTGTCCTGCTTAGTGGTCACATTTTACTCACCTCATTTTCTGGCAGAATGAAAGGGACTATAAACAAGCACACATTTATGGTGTAGATATAATGAACTGAATCACAGAGGACTCACATGATTTGTTTAAGATTAGAAAGAGAGATGATAGCAAAGATGAGAACTGAATCTTGATCTCTGGGTGCCCAAACAGCAGCACCCTTTTTCCTTGTACTGCTCCTGTCCCAGCCTCCCTGGAGCTGCAAGAAGTGAAGATTCAGTGCTCACATCATTTACAGTATCAGCACCTTTGCACCATACCCCAGCAGCCAGCCAAGAGCTGCTGGCATGGCATGCATGGATTGTATGATTTTAGTCAGACTGTGCCAACAGCATCTTCTTTTCACTACAGCTTATTATCTGTGCAGACCTTGCTGGGAATGATTTTCTGTCCTTTGCAAATCTTTACAGAAGAAGAATATTCAGCTGTGTGTCTTGTTTTCCTCATATGTAACCATCACTGCATCATCTCAAAGTGCAGATAGAAGAACTTGAACAAATAACAGCTGATTTACCCTAAATCCAAACAGAACAGAGCAGTTGCTGATAGCAGGAGGAAAATACTTTGAAGAAAAAGCCAAGCCAGTAGTCCATCACCTTACAGTGGCATCTGTTCAGGTTTGTCAAAGCAGTGCAGACTCTCTGATATCTGCCATGCACACAGCCAAACCTGGATGGATGTGTTTCTTTAAAAATAAAGTGTTAGGTTGCTTTACTGCTCTGCACTGAATTTATGTGAAGAAAGTGTGCCTATGTTTCAGTATTTGGAGAGCATGGTAGCCTGTGCAGGACATGAAAATACACTCTTTCAGTGCTGCCTTTCAACCCACTTCTGTTTCCAAATGACACTCAGGGCATGATTTATCAGTTGCCTAGGCCTCAGTCACCTCAGTGAGCTCTCTTTCCATGACTTGTCTGGACAACTGCAATCCCTCTGGCCAGCATGGTTTACAGAAGCAAGGCTCAGGTATGTGGGCACTGCAGAGAAAATGTTCATGGCCAAGGGGACATCAGTGGCAAAGGAAATGCTACATGGCATTAGACTAGCATCTGCTAGCCTTGGGAATATTTCTACATTCCTAAAACAATTCTCCCAATAGGCAGAGATGAAAACCTGCAGCCCAGGCTGGACTCTACTGAGCCAGAAAGATGCACATTTCTGTTTGAAGTCTATCATGTGCTGCTGCTGGCAGATCTGTTCAGTGTATAAATACTGTAGTAGCTGCTATGGGAGATCATAAACGAATGAAAGCCTAATCTTTGCTCTTTTTTAATATGACAGATGTATATGTACCATTTTACCATGCTTAAAAATGATTTGATATCAGACTGGATGGTATTCTACAGCTCTGCACATTCAGAGAATCTGCAGATGGTCTCTCCATGTGTCTGTTTTGTTTCTCAACAGTTTATTCTATGGGGATTTTAAAGGTTACCCTGTATTCATCTGTCTGTATTGAAAGCTAGAATATTTTGCCAAACTACATTCTCTTCTAGAATGTGAAATCTCTATCAGCACAATTAACTGCTTCCAATAAAAACATCCCATGGAGGAGGGGTGCGGAAGACAAGCACAGTTCTCTATTTTGTCCTTCTGTTTTAGTGCTTACTATATCTTTAATGTCCCTGAGCTGCTCGTCTCCAATATCCCACTGCATGTCATGTGCAGTCTGTGACATGCACAATCATATTTCATATTTAGGCCTATATTATGAGGGCTTTACATTGGCTTTATTGGACCACAATTTTGTTCTTCCTGTTCTGGACCAAATCATAACTATAAGCCAATATGTGAACCAGAAGGAAGGGACAGCATCCAAAAATGCATTTGTGCACATTTCTATAGAAGAAGGAATTAATTTAAAATATTGAGCTCTAACTTCAATTTTACTTTTATATGCAAAAAAAGAAAGCCACCACACGATGTCTTCACTAAATGAATCTAGGGGTACTCCAACCTTGGCTAACTTACAGCATGCACATAACCCCTAAATCAAGACTTATGGTATTTTAGATTTTCATGGTCAGACTGGCTGTATCCCCACAGTTCTGCTGAACCTGGTCAGAATCCCACAAACTCCAATGCCTTTGCATGTAAATCTCTCTAGGAATATCAGTAGGGTTGCCCCAAGCTGGCCTCCAAAGCCTTGTGGCAGGCAAAGGAGATGGATAAGCAGCTAATTTGGCCTCAAACCTCTCTCAGGGACTGTTTGCACAGCAGCACACAGACAGCATCAAGTCACCGACAGCAGCAGCACAGAGCAAGCAGCAGGAGCGACTCCTATGTGCTGTAAGCCATAAGCCACACCGAGAGGAGTAAGAGGGGCTAGAGGTGATGGGAAGGAGGACTTTACTGCTTTGTAGCCCTTTGTGCTCCAGCAAACCAGGCACACATTAAAACCCCCTGCTTCTCGACAAGGGAGGTGTAAATTACCACTACCCCAAGAGCAAGGAGGTCAGATTGCAGTTTATTCTTTGTGGCATGTGTTCCTTAGGGCAAATAATAATGTCATGATCTGGCCTCACATGAAATGTTTAAGCCACTTTAAAGACCATACCAGCATTGAAACACAGACGTGTTATTTTCTCACAAACTAAATTCAGCTGCACTTTTTCCTGAGATAAATTCTCAGAAATATTTTGGTAAATAGGTTTTGATATACAGCCTGAACTAAACTTTAATTAATTTGTATTTGTGCATTCTGAGAAGCATAAAACATAAGCATGCTCAGCCTTTAAATCATTGCTATTTATCAGACAAATTTGACTTGATGTCATTGCCTGTTTTCTCAGTGGTGTCTTGGTTAGAGCATGGTGCTAATAACACCACGGTTATGGATTCAATCCCTGTACAGGCCATTCACTTAAGAGACAGACTGGATGATCCTTGTGGGTCCCTTCCAAATCAGAATATTCTGTGATTCTGTGAAAATTCCTTCGGATAAGGAAAGGGACTTTTCTCTCTTTCCGCATAGGAGGGGAACCCACAGCTCATCCAGGACACCCATGTAACATGAAACTGGGCTATCTAGACCTCGCTGCCTTCTCCACATGGCTCTGTTTACAGAGCCCTCAGAACACAAGAACCATTCCAAGAGACCAAAAAAGGCAGCAATCTCCTTATCTGAGTGCAGGGAAATGGCAATTGTTCTGCTATTGCTGTGAGGGTCAGGCTGAGCCAAGGAGAGGCGATAGGGTTTGCTGTGCATTAAGAGCTCGCACGGCCCTGGCTCTTAAGCAGAGTTGTTGTTCCTGCAGAACGCCTCTGAAAACTGAGAACAGTATAACCACAAACTCTGAAAAGTTTCTTTTTTTCTTTTATGAACAGAGATTGCACTGAAGCAACGTCTCTGAAGTAGTTTTCTTTATCTATTCTCAAAATTGGTTTGTTTTCTTTCTAAATCCAGTTATCATATTACTGTATAATACTATTATTAGCTATTGTGATATTTGTCTGCCAGATAAAGAACAGACAGAAAGAAACAATATAATTCCATTCCACAAGCTGTTTAGCCAGGGAAGGTATTTAATATGCTGCACAAGCCAGTTGAACACTGTCCATGCCGACAGCACTGGCAAAGCTTTCATCTGAAATCCATCAGCAGGAGAAAAGCAAAACCATAAAAGGTCATAACTGAACTTGGCACTATCGCTGACAGGGCTCAGGGTCATGGCAGACCTCGCTGCTTTGCTTGGAAAACTACGCCCTGCAGCTCTTTTTCCAAGGGAGAGGAGTGCTACAAGTAGAGCTATTATTACCCCTTAACATCCTGTAACAAATGTACACCCTGTATGTTAGCGTACCCTAGGTTTAGGATAACGTCAAACTAGAAAATGCCTATGTTATTCAGCGAAACAACTCAAGAGTAACTGAAATGAATAGGAGTTTTCTCCTAATGAAACAGCCTCCCCAACGGAGCCAAGATCTTTTAGCCCAGAGTTTGAAATTTATATCTCCCCTGTAAAATAAACTGCAGAATGGACTCACCACATAGCCCCTCCTGACAACTCTGACATAAAACTAAGTTATTTAAAAACTGCCCTTTTGAGACCTGTGGATAAAGTAGCTCACATATACTTGTGGCCCAGGACATCCCTTTGTGCTGTTGGGGTAACTGAGGCATGAAAGTGTAAAATGACCTTGCCCAAGGACACACAGGAGAAAGGAGCTGGGAATGAAACCAGAGCTCACCACTCCCACGCAAATGCCCTCAGCAGAAGAACATCTCCTTCTGCCACAGGCCTAATGGAACAAACAAATATATAATGCATTCTCAGGAGCCTTTTTCTAAACCATCTGCTCCTGAGCCTGAATCAACAAGCTGTTCGGATTACTCATGTGCTACACGTTAGGTATCTGCTTTGATAACTGATTGAATTAGAGCTCCCAAACCTGCCCACTGAAAGGCAGAATAAATTTTAGGAGTTTCCCTAGCAGGACTCTCAGTGGATTAGTCTCCACTGGAGTGAATTTGGGTCCTAGGAAGGAACCCCCTGTTTGTGCACAAGAAGTTGTGATTAATTATTTTTGAGTAACTAAGATATTCCTAGGGTTTAACAGCAGGTAAACTACAGGAATTTTGTTGCAATTGTCAAGATATTTATTTTCTTCCTCAAATAAAGCAGAAGGTAAGTATCAGGAAAAAGCAACTATGCATGGAGTTCCAAAATTTCTCCTAACAGAAATGACATTGAAACTAGATGGTCCTTCAAGGGATAAACCTGGATTATTGTACCAGCACTTATGCACAGAGCAGCATTAGCTGGTTTTTTACACATTTTTTTTCTGTCTGTGAAAATTTAGTTTTGGTACAGCTGCAGAGTTTTGCCACCATGCATTAGTGGGAGGCTGACAGTGGAGGTTACTATACTCTTCAACTACAATAGCAGCAACATGAGACATCGCTTCCTTAACCGCCAGTGTAGTTGCCCTTTAACCATAAAACCAGTGACAAAAATACTCCAGCAATCCAGAGGAATTTGAAAGGTGAAAGGTTAGAGTGCAAGTCCACCCACATATTCTTAGGAAATTCACTGCATTCTTGACCTGACTGTAAACAGGGAATCACGTGGATACTGCAAGTTATAATCGGATGCTTCTCAAAAGACAAACTTCAGAATCATTCATATTTGCACTCTGAGCTGCAATATTGTGTATCAGTGTGTCTATGGATGTCTTGCTTCACTGTCTGCTTCCCAGATGTCTGCATTTACTTTTCCAGAGAGGGAGCACAGAATCTTGACCACTGAATCCTCCGAGCAGTGAGTACTCAGTCAGATTTCTCAGGCACTCACACAAAATGCTGGTTTTACTACCACGTTTCCTTGGAACAGAGTTTTGGGGCAAAAAACAAATACTAATATAGCTTGCGTATATGTGATTGTGGAACCGGAACCAAGCCCTTCGTAGCAGCAATTAATAATCCTACCATTATCATCAATGACTACTGCAGTTAGCGATGATCAGACCTTGCTCAAGTTCATATATGTATTTTCCCATTTGTGCAGTGGAGAAGGCTGCAAAACACAGTACATACACCATGCTTAGAGTAATAAAAACACCATTACTTTTAACTTTAGGCCTCTCTGGGGCTAGTGACATCGCTCTCAATCTTTTGCATGTATCTGCCACAGAGCTTACTAAACATCATGGTACTTATTTATGTGTGTGTGTATGTGTGTATAGTTCATATACATATATATAGAGATATATATACACACAAAATACCACACCAGGAACAATACAAATCATAAAGGATTTATAAAAGACAAGCAAGGTTGATCAAAATCAGCCCCCAGGTAGGCAGTACATGTGTTTCTACTTCTATCTTTAAAAAAATAAAACACAGCACTAATATCCAAAGTATTCACAAAAACTGATCATCAAAAAGCCCCTGCACAGTAGGCATGGAAACATGAAGCAATGTGCCCGAAAGGATGAAGGAAGATTGTGGCACAGCTGCAGAACAGATTATTTCTCTAGTGCAGGCACCCTTGTTGAATAATGTGTTATTCTTCTGACTCTTTGCCATAGTATACAGCTTTAGCCAGTATGAAAACCAAGTTCCTTTTTCAAAGATGGTTACAGACCCAGGTCTGTCACATAGCTAAAATGTTCAGAATCATAAATTTGATAAATATATCAGTATACATCCAATAAATGGCATGAAAGGAATGAATATTCCTTGCTATCACTGTAAAGTGAGGGTTCTTCCTTGCCTAAATCAGTCATATTTTACACTAAGCTCATTGTTGGCTCATTTAACAACCTTGGCAACACAAGTCCACTTCAATCTGACACTGTGTCGGCTACAAATCATTAGCTCAATCTCACATCAGGCTGTTTCGATTTTGGAGCAGAAACATGTTGCAAAATCTCTCTAGAGAGATCAGCCAGCTAAGGAAATTGCTTATACCATAGGGAAGAGCTCAACATGGACATTTTGGGACCAGTCACTCCTTTAAAAGCAGATAGTGCTTAACTTGGATGCCTCACAGACTTGCAGGTCTCCCAATATTATCAGTGCTGTACAAAGTGACACAATGGATCACAAGGCTCAGTCCTTGTGGCTGAGTGCTGTGCTCAGCACCACACCTTAGTTAAAGTCTCCTCTAACTTGTTTATGTGGCATTGCTTCTGCACTGCACACAGCTCACACTGGGGGCTGAGTGTAAGGGACATTTTCTTCATTGATATTCATTAAAGGAAGGAAAAAACCTTACAATAAATTTGGACTTCTTTCAAGAGCACCCTTTCCCATGGCCCAAACTGCATCAAATCATGAACTATTCAAATGCTTTAAGTGTCAGAAACCTTACACTGTTCAATTAAGATTTTAGTTGATGCCTGAGTCTGACAGTTAAGTTTAAGACTTTGGTAGCTAAATTCAAAAGAATGCAGGACATCTTTTTTTACCTACATATCATTATTAAAAATAATTCCTACAAATTGTACTCAGAGTTTAGGACTCAGGGTTTAAAGCATAGCAGGATCATTTCTGATTTGAATCCTGGCAGATAAGCTCAGTCCTTTGTCCTCTGGTTGGAGGTTAAGTCAATAATGTTATTTTTTTGTGAAGAACCGCCTTTGACAACTGCAAGTATAAAACCAAGATCCAGGATGGTCTTAAATATCCTCAGGAAGGTCTTTAGACCTTCTGTTCAAAGCAGGATCAGCTATAAGGTCAGACCAGATTGTTCAGATGCTTATCCAGTCTGAACTTGAATACCTCCAGGGATGGAGACTGCACAACTTTTCTGGGCAACCTGCTCCTTGACGTGTGTTAGAGTCCAAATTTAATTTGAGAAACGCTTATTGGAGTCTTTCACATAAGAAACTTGCCCATCAGCATGAAGACTTTGCAACCTACATGGTTGTAAGGGATAATAACAAAATAAATACATCTTTATTTCTATATTTATTTCATTTTATATTTTAACAAATGTCTTTTATTTGCTAAAATTCAGAACAGCCAAGCCTGTTAGCTAGCCCTTTGAGAAATGCAGCTCTGGGTCTGCTCAGACACACTCCAGAAAGCAAATGTTCTGTGTTTGCAGTTTCCATGTAGTTTCAACACATTCGAGGCTCAGCTGTGCTGTGTGGTCAGACAGCAGCGTTTTGAGCACACAGCATACACATGGATGTGCCTTTTCTCAGTAAACTTACAGCGAGGCAGCTCACACCGAGTTTAAAGCCTTATTATAAAGACCTGAGGCAAACAGAGCTGATCTATAGCTCCAGGGCGTTCTCCACAAATGCTTGTGATGAAAGTGGGGTCAGGGCAGGGAGGGAAGGTCTCTTCCCCGTACTTTGGATGGAGCAGAGAGAATGGAGAGGCAGGAATTTAGGACTAAGAGGAGCTTTGGTAGACTCAGAAGTCTCAGGTTTTGCATATTCAGAGAAACATTGCTTCCCTATTTTGACTGACAGGCTTTAGAAAAAAGTACCTTCCAACTTCAGTGCACATTCAACACCTTTAAAGGTGCAAACAGTGTGAAGGATTTTATCTCAGTAGTGAGATTCTAACCCACTTCCTAGAAGGAAGACATTTCTGCTCCCTTTTTGAGTGCCCAGATGGAAAAATCTGGCCTTAAAATGCATATGTAGCAAACTAGGAGTCGTGAGGCCTTGTCATGCCTTTGGCAGTGCTGACATCAGCGAGATGTCTCACTGAAGAGCTTGGCAATTTTACAAGATGGAATTTATTCTTTTTAGTTGGAAACAGAGAGCTTGTCATCAGCCAAAACACAAGGCAAACTCCTGCACATTGTAAGGATTCTTCACCCAACCCTCCCAAAAGAACCTCTGGGAATCCTACGGTTCTCTGGCACATTTCTTAGGGAAGAGCACAACAGAAGACTGAGATGTAGCTTTATAAGGTTATACAATTCAAAGACTTTCAAACCAATTAACTCCAAAGGATATAAAACAGTGACTTATATAATAATGAGTCGAGGCTCACACAGTGACAAGATAATAGGAATTGTCGACCTTGTGCAGCTAAAAAAAAATCCATTTTGCCCAATAACCTGCTACAGTTAGCAGCCTGTAGTAGTTGCCTAGGAAAGAGTGAAAAGGAGGGAAACGTAAAGAGCAATTAATCTCCTGCCCATTCTTCTAGCTGCTAATCAGTTGCATTGGGGTTTTGGAGCCAAAACCTATACCCAGACCAATGTATATTGTTATTCAAGGACCAGCAGTGTTTATTTGTATCCTAGCTGTACTTCTGACCTGTACAACCCATTGTTGGAAGGGGTAGTACAATTTATCCATGCATCATGGGAAAAATACTGAGTCTATTTTCTTCTGTTCTTGAATTCTCTGGCACTTTGCTGGACTTACTTGATATTTATACTCATCCATTCAGTTATCTTTTAACTGCAATGAAAGCCACAGACAGGATGAAAGGAATTCATTTCTATAATCAGGAAGCCTCTATTGACAGTATGTAAAGCAACATGCAATTGAGGTACATCCACTGTCTCAGTGGATATTGTACCTCGAAGTGCGATTCTACTCATTAAAATTTGTATGGTATTCACTGGAGTGCTGGAATGAACCCCTAATCCACCTTGGGTTAAAGGAGTTTTGCCACTGATTTCATTGGAGTCAGATATGCATCTCTGGCCTCACAGCCACGTTTCTTGCCTTGCTCACACCCACATGGCCGTCAGGGCACCACCTCCTGTGATCGCCCCTCTGCAGGCCACTTGTAACAGAGCCCAGAGACAGACCCATCCCACAGACGAATATTTTAGCCAAATCGCCATCTTTGCTTGTAGAAGTCCCCTGGATTTCCCTGCACACTCTTTGCTGTGCATCCACACCAAGGTGAGTTCCATCAGCCCGTTCAGAGCTCTAGATTTTGGCTGATCCTCGCTGGGCTGCAGTTTTATCTGCAAATATACTGAAACTGTCTGCCAGTCTGCAACTCTATGCTGCTGTTCACAGCCTGCTACAGCAAACCTGATGGCCTGAGAGTGCTGTCTGACAAGGCTGTTTGAAGCTTTAAAATATCTGTGAAAAAGCCCACATATGAAGGGCTCCATATTCAAAACAGTGTGTCTTTACTCACTGCTTGCTGTCACTGTGAAACAGTAGACCATGGGAGGAATTTAAAATGGAGACATGAGCTCTTTTTATCTTGAGGGGGGATTTTTTTTTTTAAGCATGAGATAGTTTATATATTTTATACCTTCATCACCACAGAATTAGTAATTTTTCCAAACTCAGTATAGCCCTACTGATCTTGCTTATAGTCCTTATTACAATGTCACTGTTCATTTTTTGAAGTACTGACTTTTTGTTTCAGTCTTCTTAACTGATTATTTCATTATACCTGCTGCATATCATTATACAAAATTCAAATGTAGACTAATGTCTGAAGAATAAGTATATATATAAAATATTATTATGGACTTACCAACAACTGTAAGGTTGACTTGTGCTTGTCTGCTGCCAAGTTTGTTCTCTACAACTAGAGTGTAACATCCACAGTGTTCCTGCTTTGTGGATGATATTGTTAGCTTGCTGCTGTTTTCACCGTTCTCAATTTTAATATATTCATTTTCTTGAATCTGCCAAATTAAAAATAAAATTATGTGATAGATTTCTTTGTATGTGAGAGAGCTCAAAGCACAATACAATGTTATCATATGGAGGGTTTTTTGCAGATAACTCTATTACAGAAGTGAATATGTACAGCTGGTAAACTGTATAATCAACACCAGTTATCTAGAAATGCAGTGGAACATTATAATGGCTCCAGTCCTGCAAAGGAAACTGGGAGCACTGGTGTTGCTGGAGCCCCACTAAGGAACAGGAGTTTCAGTTTTTAACTTTTCTCTGACAGGCTGGAAGTGCAAACTATGTAATTGTCAAAAGAACCAACTTTGGCCTCACGTATGTTAGAGAAATCACAATGGAACAAGGGTTTAGCCTTAGCTCATTTGCCATTCCCCTTCAGAGGCCCAATGGGCAAACCATCCATAGCTGTGACTTTTGCCCACTTGTTTTAACCAGGCTTGTTCTGTACTTCCACACAAACCAGGGTAACAGTTTCTTGGGTTTGAACAATTGAAGATGATGTTGTATGACATGGAGATACAATGCTACCGCTGTACAGAGAGATATTCAAAGAAGAGATTGAGCTTTCCTCTAGCACTGTTGTTTTCTGGAGAAACAAAAATCAAAATCTCTGCTGAATACCATAGGCATATTGCGAACTAGTTTTTATTTGAAACAGAGCTATCATAGCATAAATGGCCAAAGAGACATAGATTTCAATCAGTATTAGCTTGAGACATGACAGTTCTTTAAAAACCTCATAATGCTACACTGCAATTACGGAAGCTGTACGCTGTGTTCTTATGAAGCAGACAACATAATGTCAATGCCCTTCTTCCACCACTTCCTTCTTAGATAAGTGACTTTTCCAAGCCATTCTCAGAATTTAATTAAAATGAAGGCTATTTAGTTTGCCTTATCTTGTTTCATATTCAGAGAAGAAGAAATTAGAAGTTTAAGAACAGGACTTGCCCTGCTCTGTCCTCAACTGAGACAAAACACGCAAACTGCAATATGCCCAAAAGTAACCTGAGAAAGATTCTCCTACAATAACTCAAATAGAAAGTTAGCAAACGGGATTATGTAGGATTAAATTATACTGAAAGTTGTTCCACCCTGCCCACGTATTTCAGCGATTCTAAACTGTCTTTTATGTTTTGCTTTATTAAAATTAGACAAGCGGTGATAGTAGAACCAGATGCGTTATTCAGAGAAAGCCCAAAAAGGATGCAGAGAAATGCTTGAAATGATGCAGAGACAGCTCTGAAAGGATGCTCAGTGGCTTGCAGTGGTTGTGGGGAACATGGAGTTGGGTCCCTGTGATCCTAAAAGAAAGTCACTGGTCATAGTTAAGAACTGGCAGTGGCTGGCAGTGTTCAGTGATGGACTTTGTTGCTCAGCTAATGAGGCTTTCAAAGGCTTTCCCCTTTTTAGCTGAGCAGAGTTCAAGCACCCCTGCCCTACACTGCCATCACAGGCAACTCTGTGTGTCACAGATTCATGACATTCGCTTTCTTCAAGCAACAGATACTCTTTTGGAATATACCTGAGAGAGGCCACTGTGGCTCTCCTGCACCTGAGGCAATGTGAGGAAGAAACATGGAGAAGATGCTGCAGGAAACAGCAGCAGGGCTGAAATCACAGCTCACCACTTGCTGGATCTGCTCATTTTACTGGGAGCTACAAATAACTCCCAGTAAATTGTCAAAACACTTGGCTGGTTTTCACTTTTAGGACTGGGAATGGAACAGAGTTGAAATCAACCACATGTATAGAAAAGGAAGAAATCCAAGCATAAAACTATATGTGGTGAAGTGCAAGTGAAAAATAAATAAAGCAAAATTATGGTGCAGCACAGGACATAGCAAATGGCTCCCCTTTAAAATTAATAAATGAGAGACTGCTGCCCTCACTTGTCCTCCTACAGTGTTTGGTAACCTTCCTGAAGTTTTTTTTTCTTTTCTATCTCATTCACCGTAATGAATAATTTAAATTTTTTTTGTCATTTTAACTTATGGTTTTGCAATACTACACTTTGTCTCATAGTGAATAACTAAAGAAGAAAGTATAAAGATGGGAAAAATAGCATTTTACAAAGGAAAAAAAATATGTTGAATCACAGATTATGGACCTGATATGGGCAATAGGAGCTCCTAGTCCCTGTTATCACATCGACAGTGTATACAAGACCTTAAAATCTATGTAAATAGGATTGTTGTATTCAACAATGAACTCGGAATTCTGCTCAAACCAGAAACTCACTTTTGAGGGGTGCATTTTACCTAAATGTTAATACAGAGCATAGCAAAATCAAACACTGAATGTCACTGAAGCGCCTGAGACCTGTTTTTTATGGAAAGGAGTGGTTAACTCCAGTTTTGAAGCTAAAGAAACTAAAGGAAATATAGGAGTTCAGGGAAAAACCCACCCTTTTCCTTAAAGTAAGAGGTTATTTGGAGTTAGAAAGGATGGACTCTGGAATACCCTTTGCACTAACAAACTGTTTTGAATTCTTTCAATTAAATGCTGACACATCTGGATTTAGAGTCTAAACTTCCTTCTAGGAGGAGATGTTTTTATTTATGTTCTATAGAGTGCATAGCAAGTTCAGAATGAAACAGCAGCTACAGTAGATATTTATATTTGCTCTGTCCTAATGTGACACTTCATCATCCAGTCTGAACTTGCATATGGGGTTATTTGATTTAAAGTGGTTTGATTTTAAGTAGCTTTGTTAAAGCAACTCTCTTTAGAAACTACCCTTATGGACATATGTGATATAGTTTAAAGATATTAATTCAAACAGAAGGAACTTTAAACCTAGGGAATGAGGGCACTGATGGCACGGATTGCTGTTGTGCCTTGTATGGTGACATTTGCGTTGCAAGACAATTCACTTAAGCTTGTTATAAGGTATTTTGCCCTCTGACATAACTTTAGACCAACATCAACAAAAAAGAGGTCATTTTCAAAGGAGAGAAATGTCCCCTGTGACAGATACTTTTCAGATACCTGTATCTGAAAAGTAAAATTAAACCATATCCTTTAATTCTTGGTCTAAGATTTTCACAAAGAAGTGATCATTTCTTATATGACAGGCAGCAAAGAGTTTAAACTGGAGCAAGAAAGATTTGGGTCTGGTATTAGAAAAAAAAAATTCTAACAATATGGAGATCTAAGCACTGCAATAATTTGTTAATGGAGGTTGTGAAATCTTCATCAGTGAAATGTTTTTAGCAGAGGTGAGGAAAACATCTGCAGGAATGACATGAACTTTGCCAGTTCCTTGGGAAGGGAGATGGACAAATGGGACATAAGTCATTGGTGTTCCTTTCCAGCTCTACTTTTTCAATGATTGTTAAAAGAGACCAGAAAACAATTTACCTGCTTACGGAATTTCATCCAGGTGCAAGTTATGGGTGCTGTTCCTACCACCTTGGCAAACAATTCCACTGCTTCACCTGCACGGACTTTTCTGTCTTCTGGGAACTGAGTAATCTGAGGAGGAGCAGCTGATGGGAAAAAGGAAAATGAATGAAATATCCCTTTAAATGACTGTAAGTTTTCTTAAAATTCAAAACACATACGTGTCTCGACTCAACTGTTTCAGAGCAGCGTTTGAAATCCAGATTAGCAGTTACCTGTTGCTTGCAATGAAAAAAAAATCTGTGGATTTGTTCATTCTAGGGGAGTGAAACAATAACAATCTACCCATCCAAAGTTTGCTCATGCAAGACCAAGATACAGACAGCCAAAAGACAAAAACATTGGCACATACCACCAGTTCCAAATATACACTTTATGAAATTTTGCTTTGGGTTTGTCAGAAAAACTTTTTCTTTTGCACTTTGTATTTTTGAAGAATGGCTCCAGCTATCTTCTTATGAATTTACCTGTGTTGAGGGGGTCTGCAAACCTCCTCCCTGATGTCATCAACATTCAGCAAATTTAAGACTCAAGATTTGGCTATGAAGATTCTGGCTTCAGTAGCCAGATCAATGCTATGTGGCACAGAAACATCATGAGGCAAGGAAGGAAACTGATGTATTTCTCCATCGTGCTAAATTTTCCCGTGAGCAATGACGGATCTTTTGTCTGTGTATCACAGTGCTTCTTTTAAACCTTGCAGTCCCATTCCCACCCCTCCATTCATGAATCAGGCATTCCTCCTTCTCTTCGCTCTCACTGCCTGAGTATCAATAGATGGCAGAACATCTCTTCTGCTAACAGTGCTCCTTCCTGGCTCTCAAGTTGTGGTGCTGAGCATGTCAGACCCCTGGTAGCTGTGGAGGACAGATGCCAGAAATATCACAGGCTAGACTACTCCAGGGTGAAACCTATACTGTTGCTTATAAAAGCAGCATGATAAAAAATTAATCTTTTGTGTGTGGATTAGAGGGGAAAGGGGCAGACTTGAGGACATATTGACAGAAATGGTAAGAGGCATTCCCTAATGTTGCAATGATCTCACTGCCAAATGTAACATTCCTTTCCAAAGCACAGGGCTACTGGGCATGAAAAAAGTGCTTTCTTTTCTTTTTCAAAGTAATTAAAACAAAGTGGGCTTCCCCTCTCATCCCCCCACCCCCCAGACTCGACCTTTTAAAAATGTTTTTGTTTTGAAAATATCTGAAGGAAACTAGGCCAGGGTGCCTATCTGGCATAGAAAGCAGCTCAAACAGTTCAAAAGTTTGACAGATTTAAGACACTGATATGAGGTTCCTATAGAGGAAATTTCCTTGTGACTTTAAATATAGACAGCTTTGTCTAGGAGACTGCAAACACATGAACAGGTTACCATAATGCCAGTGTTGAGAAAAAATAGAATCTATCACCTTCTCTGTTGTAGCTGCTCATGCAGAGGATTCTGTGACACACAGAAATATTTCTTTCACAGAAAGTCAAGGTGCATTGTGGATATGCAGAAGGGCTTAAGTTGCACGCTGCGGACACTTCACAGGATCTTGCTATAGTCCATATGAGAGTCACTTCTCTGGATGCTCATAATTTAATTCTTAGTACAGTGTAAACAAGTTTGACTTCCCTACCATTTAATCACATATGCAAACAAACTTAGTAGGCAAACAGCTGCACTTGTAATTGTGGGTGACACATGCAACAAATTACCTGCTTTTGGAGGAGTCTTTGGAGCTGGTTTCTTCTTCACTGTTGCTTCACCTAGGAAAAACAAAACCAAAATACCATATGAATTCAAAGGTGAGCCTTGGAAGGTACCAGATTAATCACAAACATCCACAGCAATGCTTTGCTGGCACTTGAAAATATAAACTGTTCTTCCAGCATATTAAAGTATTAAAAATACCTTTAAAAAACACTTTTATGATCCTGAATGATCCTCAGAATATTCACTTTGAAGCTGAAACTTGTAAAAGAATCAAAGAAATCTGCTACACATCTCACACGATCTGTCATCCTCCATTCCTTACAGCAGTTTAATAGGTGAAAACGCTGGGCCAAGATCCATCTCACACTGAATTTCTGCTCAGATTTCCAGCATAATCAATGCCGAGTGAGCTCAGCTAAAAGCAGGGTAGTTAACACCACGTGCTGCTTCTCAAACCACTTGTGATCTCTCAAAGAAACAGCAATACACCAAAAGTATTTGTACCATTCCTCTGCCTCGTCCCCTTCCCTAAGCAGGGACAACTTTTTGCTATATTCCCAAAAGTCATAGCAACAAAAATATGGCTTAGAACTTGAAATCTGGACACATAATTTTCCAGAAGACCATGTTCTACAAATGGTGCAGGGTAAATAGAACAGCAGAGAAAACATGCAGGTAGAAAATGGCTATTAACTATTTTTCACAAAACAAGAACTAGAGGCCACCCAATTAAATTACCAGATAGCAAGCATGAGAAACACCAAGTTAAATATAACATCCATAATCTATCTTCACAAAAAAGTAATGTTTTAGAATACAGAAACATAAACAAGTTCAAAAGGACAAATTTATAGGAGATACATCTATTCGTGGCCATTAAATGCAACAGTCTGGATGCCTTCAAACCACTGAATTCCAGAAGGGAAGGAGTTCATTCCTTTCAGAGCACTCTCTTTTTGCCTGCTATTCTAAGCATCCTGGTCAGAGAATGGCCTCTGCTGTGAAAGAACATTTCTTATTTTCTTATGCTCAACTAGACAGCGTGATTGAAGTAGTCTGGCTTTTAAGATGTTATTGCCTCCAACGGAAGCAGTATGTGCTGAGTGCTTTTGAGTATCTGGCAGACTATACAGAGGTGCCTAGTGATAGCCATAACAGATGCAAAAGTTCTGAATTTTTTGGTCCATTCTTTTCTTTATTTAGTTATTTCAAACTAGAAAGGCACTGAGCAGCAAAATATCCCCTCGATTTCACCAAACCAATAAAACCAGTTTTTCGATTTTAACCCTTTCGGCTGCAGCAAACTACAAGCTGTGCTTGAGACCCTGGAACACATCATGTGATGCCCCATGAAGCTCAGGAGCCACAAGGTGCAAAACTGCCGTGGGAGTCTAATTCTATAGCTCAAACAACAGACAGATTGATTTTTAGAGTAACTGGAGATAGCAGGTGATGTGGTATAGGATGTGAAAAGACCAAATGACTCAAAAAATATTTAATGGTTTAGCTGTCAACAGCAATGTTTATTCAATTCATTCTGAAGAACATTTCACTACGCAGTGAATATATAAATTTTTTTCTCCTTTTTTATAAACTTCAGTTTCATAGTATTTTTCTCTAAAAGTATGCTTGGCTTTTATATGTTCTGAATTTCTTGATTTTGTAGCAACCAGAAACACAACAATGGAGAGGTAGGATATTCTCACAGTACTTATGGCTGAAACAAAAAAGAATAGTTGGATATTTCCCAAATAAGCCTTTTTTCAGCAACTGTCAGCTCGACAGAACTAGTTAAAGGTTTAGATGAGTACTTGTGAGGTGTTTATCCCAGTATAACTGCTCTACCAGGGCATAAGCAAAGTATCTGTCCTGTCACATCTTCTGTGGGGACTTAACCCTCTTTAAACTGAGGCCTTCAAAGAGTACAACTGCTCATTAAAGGGACACATTATTTTTTGGACCACTCACAGAGTGACATGTACCCTGGCTGCCGGGGTAAGTGACAGCAAATATATTTCTACATCCTCTTTCCTGCCCAAGCTGTCCAAGCAAAGGCAGCAAGTGGTGTTTTCAGAGCAGCTTTCCTCTTTGTCACGGTAGGGTCACACCTTGAGCTGAAACTCCTTTTTCAGGTTGGAGCCATATTATGTGGCTGAAACTATGTATATGGTCAGGTGCCAGCTGCAAGGCCTGTAGAGTCTGGACTCTCATCTGCTCTTACACATCCCTATTAAAGGAAATAATTAGTTACTCATTAGATGCATAATCCCATGTAAACCAGCTCAGTTATATGATTTAGAAACACGTAAACATTTTTGTTTGTGCATGTGATGTATTTGACATCAGATTCTCTGCTTTTCTCTAAACTGAGATGAAGTAGCTGTAGGGTCTCTTCTCAGAGCTGCAATGGCTTTTAATACAAGCTACCATGACATGAATTTGATTGCTTCCATACTCCATTTAGCCTGATATGAGCAAAGGGCAACAAGGATGAAGAAAAAGCACATTTGTCAACTGCCATCTTCAGCTGCAGATACTGCTGCTATTCTTCAGGAAAAAAAAAGCAAATTCCTGAGTCCAGTATGAATTTCACTCAGTCATCAACTCTTGGCCTCAACTGTGTATTTGTTGCAGTACCTTAGTAAATAGGCAAGGTGCATGCTGGAAATAACTATGCTGAAGTAACAATGCTGAAACCAGTAAGACTCTCACCTCAGTGAAGATTTCCATAGCAGCAAAGCAGAGAACATGAACTCATCACTTCGTTCAGCTAGGGCACTGCTTTTTGTATGCAAGTACAATTTTTTGTTCAAATTTTAGTTTTTACCCACCAGGACATTATATTCACTTAACTGAGGACACACAGACTGTCACTGGACTTCATCAAACCATGCCGATTGCCAAGGGTTGCTGGAAGATCTGGCTGAATATCCTGTTTTGCAGACACAAACAGCCCCGAGCAGAAATGAAAGGCTGCGGCAGGGTGCAAGGGGATGAGTACAAGGACAGGTCTCTGGCTCTGTGAAGCTGACTTCTTTGGCCAATAGTGTACACTCCACTCTCCTTAGATCTTCCTTAAGAATACCAGCTCATCTCATGCATCTCTTTGAAATGCAACTTTTTTTCTCAAAAGCTGCTAGAGACAGTTAGTGAAAAAAATCTAGTAAGATTACTCAAAGTTGACAAGATCAAATGATTGTTTTCATGAAAATATTTGAGCCTCTTGGAAATGTTAGTTCAAGACTGCTTCTGCTGCATTTAAAAGAAACCAAAAGAAAAAGATGGTTTGTCTTTCTTTTTGTATTTACATTGAAACAGGCTGAAGCTGAAAATCAGCCTGGAAGTAAAAGGACTAATATTTCCCCCTTAAATGAATCTGACTTCTAGAAATAACTTAACATAAACATTACAAGGCAGGTTTGCCTCTTACAGAGCTTGTTTTTGATTAGGGGACATAAAGTAAAAAGGGGAACGACCCCATACAGGCTGATAGCTGCTGAGCATTTGGTTTTGCCCATCCTTTCCCTGATGGTGTAGTTGTGAGAGCAGATATGCTCAGAAGCCTCCGTCTTTCTTTTTTGCTTCCCTTTTTTGGAATTTTACTAAAAATAGGAATAGCCGTCCCCTGAAATGGCTCTCTGCACAACTTGCTTTCATAAAGCACAAAGTAAAACTCTTAGGATCTGAAAAAAACAGTACTCAAGATAGCATTTCCAACCAATCCATAATTCCTACTGTCTTCCCTGAGGGACATGCCTGAAATTATGTCCATGTCTTCTGTAGTGATGGATTTCAGCACCTGGTAAACAAGTACAGTTAATACCTAACTCCATTAGCATAAGGAACAAGACATATCCCTGCTTCTGTCTGCTTGTGGAATAGCCTCATTTTAGCTCAGGAGAGCAGAAGGGTTAATGACATACCCTCATACCACAGGCACATAGAAAACCATTTTCCCCTCATGCAAAACATGTCAAGATTTCATCTTTTAAGAGGAAATAAATTGGGGTTTTTTCAGTGTTTTCAGAGTTCAAGAGAAACTGAAAAACGAAGTCATGTCTGTAAGGTGTTAGACACCATGGTAAGAAGAGTATTTATGGAAAATTTATGGAAGGCCCAGATGCAAATATCTGCTCCTTCTTCCCCATCTCACGTGGATGCTTCAGGCTTGTGGGATGTGAGATCATGAGGTCTCTCTCTCCCACATGTAAATGAATCCCAGTGTAACCTCCTTCAGACCCTTCTGGGGAAAGACATCAGGGTCTGAATCAAAAGTGACTATTCTCTGTAAACCTTCACTACTTCCTGCTTTGCCAGAAAGTATGGAATGACTGAGAGCTAGAAGTACAGAAAAAACAAAACATTTGGCCTTGTGGTCAAGGTAATGAATTATTCTGTTCTATCCTTGCTTCTGTCACAGACTAAGTTGATGGTACAAAAACTTACTACAGGTTTTAGCACAGACAAGATGAAACAGGAGAAAAATGACGGTGACAACTGTAGCAGAGAAGGACAACACATCATTACCTACCAGTTTATTCATACATTCATGAGCCTATGCTAATTGCTAGAGAGGAAAATGACAGACACAATGCACCAAACACCAGTAGCTTGAAAACGTCATCAAGGTTTGGAACTTTAAACAGTTTCACTTCACTGCTTCTCAAAGAGCAAATTTCTTATAATGTTTCCAAATAACTGTTTAGTATCTAAATACAATAAAACAGAAGGCAACTCTGTCTTAAATTTGATGACAAGCAGAAATTACAAAACTAAATTCCATACAAGTCAGTTATTTGAGTTTGTGTGCTTCAGAACAGTTTTTAAAAGCTTTTATTTTACTTTTCATTAAAAACAACTGTCATTTTGTTGCAACATCCCATATTTAGTTTCTAAATCATGCAGAGATTGTCCTCTAATTGAGACATATACAGCCTCTGCCTTCTGAAAACAAAAATAAAAACCAGGAAATACTTTTGCATTCCAGTCACGATAGAGCTAGCATATACCAGCATATTCAGAGCTTCAATAATATTATCTGGTACACTGCAAATAACTCAGTATTTGAAAACAGCTCAGCTGAAGGAATAAACAATTCCATAGAAGTTTAGTAGCACAGCTCTTGAGCAACTTCTACAATTAAAGCAAATCTGAGCAGTGCAGAAGAGATCCAGTATCAGACAGAGCTCACAAACAACCCAGGCCATGTGAAATCCTCTAAAAGCTCTGGTGGGAGCAACACAGCAAGGTTAGTTTCTTAAGTATAAGTTCAGTTTTCACCTTTATTATGTCCTGGGAGAATGTCTACAATTAGATACCAAAAAGCTGTGCCCAAGTTTGTAGGGACAGGAATCTAAGGCAGGTTACTATCCTGCTGCCCAGTCTGTTCCATAGGAAAACACTGCCAGGTCATCTGGACATTCAGGAGCTCCAAATGGTTTCAGTGGGAAAAGCTAGGTGTTACATGTTTTTGCACGTTAATTAGGCCAATGGATTTGGGTCCCTGTTTTATACAGAAGAAACTTCATGTTTCTATTACATGCCTCAGATGTGCAATTTCTAGTCAACGACTTAACTGGAAATTAAAGAAGCATGGCACCTCTTCAGTTCAAGGCCACATTGCAATAACTATTCATTTTTCTCTGCATGAGACAGTCAATAAACATTTCTGTCTTCTTCTGTCAACATACAGATATGTAGGATGGATTGCATGAAATACACATGGAAAATACTGTTCTGTGCCAACATTAACTCAGAAAATGTTAGTATGATGAGAGCTGTAAAATAACTTGGCAGAGATTCAAAATGTATGCCCAGCATTAGAGAAACGGTGCTGAACTGGGCACTCAGGAGAAGGGATTTGGACAACAAATCAATGTTTCTCCATTGCTCATTTCATACGTACAGTGACAGATTTTTTTTTTTTTTCATCTGTGGAAGCAACCAACCTTCAGAGTCACCAGGTTAAATATTGCATTATTTTTTTACCTCAGCCAACTTGGCTGTTGGGCCTTGTGGCACAACTCTTCACCCTTGGACCCCGAGCCTGAGGAATGAAGGCAGCGCCTTTCATAATTTTGAGTTTCAGAGAAATCCTATTTAGGTCTTAAAAATAGCTAATGACAATTTGATTTACATGTAGTAAGAGCAGAATTTTCAACTTAGGAAAAAAGATTAATTTTTCCTTGAAAACTTTGGTCAGAGGCTTCCCTGACAATGTAATTCATATTGTTCCAACAGACTAAGTACTTGCACTCACTGTGCAGAAAATGTCTTGGATCTGGCAAGAGCCAGAGTGGAGCAGCATGAGCCTTCTGGGAAGTGAATGGGACTGAGGGAACTGCCTGGGACAGCCTCATTGACCCTCAAGAGCATCTCAGACCATCCCAGCGACCAAAGAGGTCAGCAGCACTCACAGATCACAGCTGCTCACCAGTGCTCTCCTTTCTGCAATTAAAAGAACATCTCTGACCACAACAGTAACTTCCTTAGTAATTGAGTCCTCCACTTAGAAAGTGGCAGCTTTTACTCTTAGGACAAAACAACCTGACATGAAATGAAGATTTTGAAACATTTTATATTCAGCTATTCTGTGTTTCATATTATTTTCATAGAATGGAAATAAACAGAAAACTTGAAGTGCTGACTGATTTAGTTATGTATTAACTAAGCTGGACGCACCAAGTTTAATGTTTTAATGACATTTTCTTAAAATGGTGCTTGCAGACTTGGATTCTCTGACAAGATTGTTTATCGAAGAGTAAATAACAGAACTGCGTGCTAACCACTTGGCCACTGACTCATAATTTTTTCCATGGTAATTAACACTTCGAATTCTCCCTACTATGGACAAGAATATCTTCCTACCATGGACAAGAATATATTAACATAATAGGGGGTCCTGTCTAACATATTTACTTTCATGGCACATTGTTCCAGAGATGTCACTGCTCAGCTTTGCATTCAAGTACCAATAATGTTAAAAACTCAGATCTGGGAAGGTAACAGTGAAGCCTTCCAGAGGATTTCATCTGGACAGTGTCAATGGTGACATTTTATTAATAACCATCAGCAAGAGGATACAGTTACTTAGCCAAAAATGTGTTTTATATAGTAGTATATATAAAAGATTTCTATCAGCAAGCTACCAAATACTGCTAAATAACTTGCAGGTGTGCAGACAAAATTCCTTTCTTTGATGTAACTTTGTTTTTAACTGAATAGAAAAACTACTATTTGTGCAATCAAACTCTCTCTGTGCTGGGTTGTCCCCTCAATGTATGTGGTCTGGATATGAGAACAGTGGGTTTAAGAAGTATTACTCAGATGAAGGAATCCAGGATATCCTGTTAGGTTTTCATAACAATGATTATGACAGGTGATAATTGCCATTTCTTAATATTTACTAGAAGTAGTGCTGTGAATTAGTCCTACAAAAAACATTGGGCATTTCTTTCCAAACACTTTAATCCAATGCTTAGATGTATGAGGATTATTTTCTAAAGCATTAAAGCCATTTTTTTTTCTCAGTAGCAATAATTGGGATACAGTTTCTTCCTACTATAGTAAAGTTATGTTGCACAGCTCAGCCATGGTGAAGTTTAAAAAATAGCATCTAACTGCTGTAATACGCCTTTTTCATCAGCAAATCTTGAAAAAAAAAAGCCTTTAAAAGTAAGTCCTCTTGGAAAGCTCATATTTTATGTAAATTATTGTGATGCCACTTAAAAAAAATTATACTATCTTTGATATTGTATGCAAACTAATCCTGAGACTGAGGATAAAGAAAGCTGTGTTCTAGACCTGCAAACAAATCTGCCTGCCTGATCTTGAGCTAATTCCTTCTGTTTTAGTCCTCTGCCTTTAGATACATTAAGGACAACAAAATATTTACAAATATGGAGTAGTAATAATTTTTTTTTGAAAAAGGAATATTTATTTGTAAACATTCAAATCTTTATTTACTCTAAAAATCTCAAACAGCACTTTGATTTTTCCACAGTCTGTTGCAACAAAAACATTTATTTAATAGGCCCTGAAGATTTTTCAAGTGGCTTTGGTAATTGAAATAAACAATTCCCTTTAAGCTTAATTTGAAATAAGTTCTAATTTCAAAGGGGAAAGGGAGCCTAAATCCCTTTATAACAGTTTCAAAACTTTCTAGAGAAATGCTCAAGTGGTGAGAATTTTTGGCTTCGTGTTTCTGCTACAGTGCTACGTCAAGCCAGGAGACCCTTACATTTCCCACTGATTGGTCTGGCATAGCATGGAGTATGCAGTACGATAAATAATGAAAGGTTCCAATTTTACACTGCCTCTTTTAGAAGAAACATAACACTTTATTATTCTAACTCAGTAACATTGGACATCCACTGGGCAAAGACACAAATGACAAAGCCCAAGTCAGTGCAGTCAGTGAAGAACAAACCAGTTCCAGAGGTGCCCTTCCTCTTCTCCCTAACAATTATTTCACTCAGATTCAGAGGTGGATCTGTTTGTTATTCTCAGAAACAGTATTATTTGTTCTATTTATCCTTAGAGGGTTGCATAATTATTATGAAATTCTGATGATACCATATTAATTCTAAGCAAAAGAAAATACATTTTAATTTTTGTAATTTGCCAGCATGGGAGCAATTTTTCTGCACTAAACACTGCAAGCATCCATTCAGAGATGTTAATCACTGAATAATACAAAGCTTCTTTCATAAAGTTCTTATTCTACACCAGAATCCAGTATGGATTGCATATCAAAAGAAGTAATGCCCCAAATTCTACTTACTATTGGATTTCTGTAGCTTACAAACCCCAAGCTTCCAGTAATTAAATAACATAGTCAGAATGAGCAGAAAAATGACCTGGGTCAGCAACTGTTGTCACAGTGAGACAAATTCTACAGATTAACATCCTGACAACATTCACTCTTCTCCACAGAAAGAAATGTATTGACCTTTGCTTTCAGGAACCTAAAGTTAATTACTTTCCTGAAGGTTTCTACTAGAGCAAAAAACCAAGGATCACTTGTAATTTATCTGAAGGGAGAAAAGGATGACATAGCTGCTAACCACGAAATTTGACTTGCACTTCTTTACAGAACTTGGAAAATAGGGATCTTGTCCCTGAAAAGTATTTCTAGAAAGTTCAGGAAGTGTATAGTCTCTCTATCCCATAGAGCATATACTGCTGTGTCTGAACTCACTAGTCAAAATTCAGAATCTATTCAGTGGCACCATTAGGATTTTTTGTTCTCTATTTCTTAAATATCATTCTGTACACTCTACTTGACATTAGGACTGTTGGTAATTTGATGTGGCAACAAAGACCAGAAAAGATCAGAGTAAAAATGTATCTCCTTATTAGACTGGGACGTCTTAATTCACAGTTATTCTCTATTAACCTTCTTTTCAAGAGATATACAGTAAAGATAGACAAACATCCGAGTTGTTAAGCCATTTGTCTTTCAGGTAAGGAAATCTACAATATCTACATCTGATAGGGATTTCAGTGTAAATTGAAATTGCATAGTCCACTGGAACTGTTTTGTATATTTTGCCCCTGACAAATATACAAATAAAAAACTCATTTCAGCAGACAAATATTCACATTCCTCAGAGACTCAGATGTTAAAAAACCACCTGTGAAATCTCTGCAGCCAAATCCTTTTAAAATTAAATATGTATTTTTCAAAGCTTTTCCAAAAACTCTTTCAAAGCCCAGTTTCCTAACATTCTCTCTGGTTACCTTGATGTTTTCTGTGCAACAGGAAAAATGTTTTAAAGGTATTTAAAAAAACCGAGCTTATGAGAAGTTCAAGAACTGGAAACACTGATATGCTATGCCATGTAGGAAAACCATTCCCCATTATTTAAACTTTCTTTTCCCAAATATTTCTGCAGTCAGAGTTCGTAGCTTCTGTTTTGCTACCTATGTCCAATTTCCACTAACACCAAAAGCAAAACAAGCAGGATGTGGTTCAGGTCATATATCTCCATATTTAGACCTAGTTCCCAACTCACACTTTCTCCTGGGAAAGCTGCAATTGCTAACAGTGCTGGGAGGATCAGAGGAAATGTGTCTGTTTGTGTGCATGGAAAACACAATTCAAAACACTATCCTGTGGAGACTTAAATGGCTTTAAAATTTTCTTGTCTATTGATGTTCAATAACAAAATGATTGTTCTTAATTGTTATTATTTGCAGCGTAATTGAAGCTCAGGTGCAGAGGTGAGCATGTCAGTGTGACCCTTCCCACATCCCCAGAGGGAGGCTGGAGAGAGAGTTATAATGCTTAGGGAGCAACTCAGAAATAGCTGTAGCCCAGGGCATAGTTTTATGTAAGTCACAATTTCAGAAGCACAATTTTCACCTGTGATCATCAATCAATATAAAACTGCTCTGAGTCCTGCTGAAAGCAGCTGAAAATATTCTTGCTGGAAGACCAGATTAGAGTTTATTTCATTGTTCTTTTTTGTGAGGGCTAGGTAAAATATTTCATGTTTCCATTAAACCACGCCCTTACATCTTTTTTAGGAACTCACATGGTGGACATCTCAGATAAACAATTTTCAAAGCCCAATTTTGATTTAAGAGATATTTGTACCCCCCTTAATTTCATAAGTAGTACTGATGTTAGGAATTCCTAAACTGACATTATTGTGCTGCCTTTACCATTTAAAGTTTCCTCTTAACCAAATGCATATATGCAGAGTAGAAAACATGGGACTTTATAGCTAATTTATTATTTCAGAAGGCATTAAAAGCAAGTTAAGCATTTAGGCTTAAAACAAGAATGCAAAATTCACAAAACCACTCTCCACGGTCATGCCAAAAAAAGACAGATTATTCTGCAGGACATTTCAGTCACGATGCTTTGCCTACCAATAGCAAAACTTCATATTGTCTACACAGGACACAACACAAATTGAAGCAAACTACTCAAGTATTTCTGTGCTCTTTGAGAGGCAGCCAAAAATAAATCGGTGTCACAAGTTTATTGCACTATTATGAAAAACAGAGAGTAGAGCGGGCGCGGTCTGAACTCACAATTTGGGCTCTTACTTCTAATCCCCACATGGCAAAAACTCATTTCACATGACTTAAGTGCAAGGGCTAAAGAAATAGCACAGACTTCTGATACCATGCCTGCAAACAGAAGGGAATGACCAGAGAATCCCAAAGCGCTCTTTTGTTTCCACTGAAAAGAAAGCAAATCAAATCACAGTCACTTACTCTCTGTTGGCAATACTGGGGGAAGTGTGGTCTTAGGCTTCTTGGTCTTCTTGTCAGCAGGCTTTGAGGTCTTTGAGGCATCTGCAATCAAAACAAATAATAAAATACAAATCCTATTTGAAAATCAGTAATGAAAAAGCTGTCTAATAAAAAGTTTATTTTGGTTCTTTCTGCAAAGTTAGGGGAAATTGCTGTCTTTTAGGTTTTTAAGAAAAATTTTCTGCACAGATTTGCTGGCAAATGTCACATTCTGAAGAGAGAGCAGAGAGGGAGAAACCCTCTACAAAAGCAGCTGCACTGAGAACCCAAGTGAGCAGCTAGACAAGAGGTACCATCTAAGCTGATAGGTATTTTAGTTGAATTGACCAAATACAATGTGCACAAAGCTGTGTTAGGCAGTGCAGAGAAAAGGGAAACAAAGCCATATTGAAACATCATTACATCCAATCGAATCTCTTGCCATGTAATTCTTCTATTCCATTGTCTATGTGATCTATTCAGATTAACCCATGTTGAAGAGCAGCATTTCCTCCATATGTTTAAATATTTCCAAGAAGATATTATTGGCCATTGGTTTATTCCTAAATAGAAAGAGTAAAAAGGACACCACAGAACTGAAGTTTGATGGATTCTATTATTTTCACAATTGCACAGCTCTTATCCAGAAACTGCTCATCATTGCAGGCTACACTGACAACTAGGAGTCAATAAAGCTCCTTTCCATGTGTATTCCATACAAGATATAAATAAAAGGTGCAACTTTTTTTAAGGTTATTCCAGGCTGAGCATGATCACAGGACTGGAGCACCTCTCCTATGAAGACAGGCTGAGAGAGTTTGGGCTGTTCAGGCTGAAGAGGGAGGGCTTTGGGGAGACCTTAGAGCCCCTTCCAGTGCCTAAACCAGCTCCAAGATAACTGGGGAGGGACTTTTCACAATGATCGGTAGTGCCAAGTCAAGCAGGAATGGCTTGAAGCTGAAGAAGGCAAAGTCTAGGTTAGATACAAGAAAGAAATTCTTCCCTATGAGGGTCATGAGGCACTGGCACAGGCTGCTCAAAGAAGTTGTTGGCTTCCCATCCCTGGGGGTGTTCAAGGCCAGGCTGGATGGGGCTTTGAGTAACCTGACCTACAGGAAGGAGTCCCTGGCCATGGCAGGGGTTGGAATGAGATGATCTTTAAGGTCCCTTCCAACACAAACCATTCTAGGACTCTGTGTCCTGTAATGCAAATCCTAACAAGCTCTGCTTGTTAGATTGTTTGATCCTGACATTCATCTTTGAAAGAGAGATTTCAGATCTGGATTATGATCTCAGCAATAGCTGTATCACTTTACAGCTTTCAAATATTCAGCTTTCAGAGGATTTGTGAGAGAGCTGTTAGCTACCAGAGAAAAAGATGCCATAAATGTTATGGAAACAGCTATTTTAGTCACGTTCTTCTAGGTGCCAGAGAATGAAAATTCATCTGAGTTTCCTAAAAAGTTAACAGGGGAAGAGAAAATCTCCTAGTAAACAATTCAGAGCAAGAGGCTGTGTGAGAGTTCAGACACTCAGATTCTACAGATCTGAAAACTGAAGTCAAACATTTCTCCAATCTTATTTTGAGTCCATGGTGTCAAAAGGAATATAATGATTATGGTTACTTAGTCTAAAAATCAGCATCTGGGATCCTGACAGTAGACTGAAGAAGGGAGAAATTTGAACTGATGTTTTAGATCACAATTCTAATTTAAAAAAAACAGTCATTCCCCTCTGCCAGTCTCACACATGGGATATCAAATGGCGTCTTTCCTAAATAGCTGGAGTTTGCTATGGCGCTGTTCCTCAAAAACCTCTTCTCACAGCATGCCAGTGGAGAATGAAAAAGGTAGAAGAGACAGCCAGTCTGGAGGTAAGGAATGTGGTCATTCTGGTGCCCAGCATGATGTGAGCAATGAGCTCAAAATGCCATGGGTGCCACTGCCACACAAAGCCAGACAGCTGAGGTAATGTCATTCACATCACCAGGCAAGGAGCTGACAGCCTCCCACGATCAAGACTTTGCAAGCCAAACTCTACCTGCAGCCTCCTAGAGCATGCATTGTCCAGAAGGAAACTGGGAGTGGGAAATATGCTAAGGGAAGCTTCAGGAAGAAATACAACTACTTGCAGGAGATCAGAAGACAAAGGGAAAACACATAAGCGACTGAGACATTTAAAAGTTTCTAGGGCAGCTCTAGAGAACTACTGTAAACTTTTGATGATCTGACCCTTCATCACTCTGGATCTGTGGTAGTTAAGGTGTTTCAGGGACTAGATTTTACTTAACGCCCCTTTTTTGACTTGAGCACTGACAAAATTTATTACTTTAAATTACAGAACTATAAACAATAACTTATCAAATATCTCATCCAGATTACACTGTGACCACAGCATCACAGAAGGTGGCATTAGAGGTGCCAGTATATTCAATTGTAAGTTAATGTGTAATTAATGCCTTTTCCAGTTACATGAAGACTGATCTTTAGTGAGGAGTTACAGGATCATGTTTCTACCTTGTATCATGCAATATTAGGAAAAAAATAACAGTTTTCTTTTCTGGACCTCCCATGCCAAATACCACATCTGCAACAGTTGTGAAGGTTCAGTACCCAAGTTCTCTGTTTTAGGCTTGTTGTCTGGTTTTGTGTTCATTTTAGTCACAGTGGAAAGTCTCAGAATATTCAAGAATAAACTCATCAGAAGGTGAGTTGATAAGCAGCACATTTGGTTACTTAAAGCCCCTTAAATAATTTAAACTCCATGGCAGTTTTATAAGCCTGTGTCTCACTCAGCCTCACCTTGGCCTTGTCCAAGGCCAAGAGTGTTTGACAAGAGTACAGTGCCATCAGCATGACCATGGCTGAAAACAAGTACCTCAGTCAGTAAATTATCCATGTTCTAAGACTATGGCATACAGGGGTGGCTGAGCTGCTAATTTGATTATTTTTGCTCACTTATGCTAGAAAACCAAATGAGAACACATCTGTGAATGCAAAGAATTGGGGACTTCTAGAGTGAGAAATGTGCCACATGCAGTCCTGAGGCAGACTGACACCCAGGCTCACACAGGGAATTCTTACATGTTCTCAAAGGATGCACACAGCTCCGAAACAAGCCCTACAAGTTCACCTTACTGCTCTAAAAGCCTTGTAGAAATACAGTGGGCAGCAGGAGAACATTGATTATTCCACAAAGCAACCAGAGCCGTTAGTCCTGTTCTCTTTCTGTGTTCATGCTCCTCTATGGGAGACACTGAATTACTTATCCACCAAAACGTGCAGAAGGGAAGGGGGTAGAGTTCTATTTCTTTGTATATATAAGTAGTTCCTAAAGGTGTCATTGGGAAATAAGGTGGAAAGGAGGAAGTTCTACAGAAGGGTTTTCCTGTACCATCACAGTACTTACCTTCTACCACCACCTTGCAAGCACATTCAGCTTTTCCTGCAGGGTTCTCAGCTATGCACTTGTACTCGCCCCCATCTTCAGGCATGGCCTTCTCAATGGTCAGTGAGCAGAGTGTCCCTGGAAAAAGGAGGGAGAGACCAAATGCATGTTATGCTGCAGTTCACAGAAACCTTACTGCTAGTAAGGAGCAGAATGCATCAAATGAGCCAGTCCTTCACTGCAGGCCATCTTCACTGCTAGAAAAAGCTGTCTTTAAAAATTCAACCTTATTGGAATCTTATTACTGCTAAATAAATAAAAACCTGAATTTTATTGCTTTTCCCTAGGATACTGCAAGTTGTCCCCACAGCCCTGAACTGGTTAATGGATAAAGGCAGAGAAGACCCAGATCAGCACCTTTGCTGCTCTTTGTCTTACAGCAGAGATCAGAAGTCCTCATTCAGGTGACTTTTTTCCAAAAGTGCCCATAGTGTAGGACTGTAAATTAGAGGGTTACTGTCAAATGTCCATCTTCAATATTTTGATTCAGCCTTGTCTTTAGCACTCCCATGGGCATTCTTGTGTGTGAGAGGAGAACTTCAGCTTAGTGCCTAAGTTTAAAAATGGAACTGAAAGACATTTTCTTTTTGCTTGAATTGCCTAATGAATAACTGCCTGGTATTGTAAAGCACCCATTAGAAAGTCCAATATATTAGGGGCAACCAAATGTTTTACTGCAACAAATCCATTTCTTTTTAAACTAAAAAACCCAAAATTTTACTTAATTGGGTTTGCAGAAACAGGATGCACAAAAGCTCGTAATTTACCAAGGGAAGCTTGGTATGACCCAAGGGAAATACATTTCCTCTTAAAAATTAAAACTCTGTGAACCAAAACAGAAGTTGTTCCCAGTAGATGGGGGATGTGGAAGAAGAACTTTGTCCCTTACATTCACTTGCATTGCTTGGAACAATGAAGTACTTTCCAGGGTGATGCCCAATTAAAATGCTCCACATTTTCCCCTTCCAAATATCATTTATTAAGTGAGGCTGAAGTGTGGGCTTGCTTTCTCCTTCCTCATTGGAATGGTGGGTCTGTCCTCTAAACACAGCCTGAGGCATTGTGCACTTCTGCCCATTGCTGTTGTTCTGTCCAGAACCCCTCCACCCTCCACTTACCTCAGCTGCAGTAAAACCTTCCCTCTTCCTCCATTTACCTTTCTCACAGTCATCCCTAATCAATGGCAAGATTGAATAGAAGGGGTTTTTTCAGCTATTTACCCTGTTTGCTGAGATGTAAGAAAATTTCCCAGCATCTGTATTTGCCACTTTTCTCTCTCTGACAACTGGAGGCTGCCTTCCACCTTCCAGAGTGCTCAGTCCCCAGGTCCCCATCAAATGTATCCCCCTGTGATGTGGGAGATGGCACAGGCACAGGTGATACTGGTCCATGAAAAGGACCGTGAAAAGAACTCCCCTCCATCTGAAGAACTTTGGGCATTTACTGGTCCTCTTTGGAGACAAAGTCTGTTTGGACATAGCAGTTATGTTCTTGGCATTCAGATTTTTCTCTCATTTTAAACCTGGATGTCATTATACAAGACAAATCTTATAAAAAACATTCAGATGATTTCCAATAAATTTGGTTTGCCAGAAAGACACAACAGTTAGAAGAAAATTATTTTTTCCCCTCTTTATCATCTTCCACAAAATCAAGTAGCTCTAAATAATGACTATTTTCCCCTGAGAAATGATGTGAAAACTATCTCAGAAGAGGAGCACTGACCCCTCACTCACATGGGCTGTGCTCAGCCAACCACAGGGTGAAATGAAAATCCATGTGCCCTCCCTGAGGCAACGCTTTTCCATGAGTCAGGCTGAAGCCAAAAATGTCACGAGCTGCAGTTCCATTCCAAATGGAGGAGAGACAGTAGAAAAGTATTCTTGCAGGCATCTAGCAAATATAAATTCACATGTCTCTGCTGTTTAAAGAGACATTTGGAGAGCAAGCCAAAGATAACTTCCAGTCTAAGAATTTGTATAAATCTATGTAACAAGATTAGAAAAGATTGCACATCAAAACCTAAAAATGCTGTTGAAAAAAGTCATAAACTATGGAACAAAGACACAGACATATAAAGGAGACCTCTGGCCACCCTACTGCAGGAAAAGAGGATAACTGAATTCAGGATAACTGAATCATTAAGGGACAGGAACAATGCAGAATTTACTTTAGCTTCTGCTGGAGTTTTCTACCTGCTCAAAAGCCCTTCCTGAACTCACTGAAGACTAATGTGACTCAGGGTCACTCCTCACCACTCATTTAATGAAGCTATTTTGTGAGGAGGGTGAAGGAAATCTGGATTTTTTTCAAGGGCCATGTCCTTTTTCCTCCTAACTCCCACCTCCTTGTGGAAACAATCTGCATCCTATTTTCCTCCACTTCTTTCTCCCCAGGAACTCCACTGGAACAGCACACGCAAAATCCATGGGGATTGCTGGGCTTCTTGCTACCCCCAGATACAATGGTAGCAGTCCTCACTGGAGGGGTGAAGGGAAAATGAGATAATTTGGGTCACTCTATTTAGCCACTAGTATTCATGACACTGTGAACTACTAGAATTGGGTATGAAATTGGCCAGTGGATCAGAAGACATTGGCCAGGTTGGATCAGGAGTATAAGGGGAGGCTGAGAGAACGTGGCAGTAGAAACCTCATTTTCATGGAAAACCAGGAAAAGAAACCAAATCACCAAAACCCAGGCAAAACTTGATAAGATCTCATAAGGACAGGAAACTTCCTAACCAGGCCTATGTTCTGTGACCTAGAGCTACAGTCAATTCCCGGGGCTAGAAGGCCAAATGTCTTTCAATGAAGTATTTGGTATTTCCTCTGCAAACCCCTTCAGGACCTGAAACAAGCTTATTTTCTCATAACTGCTAGAAAGCCCAGACTGGTTACTCCAGTTGAGTATTCTGAACTCCTGGCATTTCACGAATCCCAGTCAACTAAAAATATTTGCTATCTACTTTGTCCCCCTAACCCTCTACTTTTTTTAGGAACCAGACCACAGACGATCCTTAAACATTGTCACAAAGTGCAGGATTGGAGTAAACATGAATAGTGGAATCTACCACTTAGACACTGGGACTGGTGCAGCTCTAGAAAAGACCTTTAGAGCCACAGAAGCTGATAGTTTACTGGAGACTCTGGTTTAGATACACAAAGCCTTTCCCTTGAATTTTGAGCTATTAAAGGGTTCTCTGACTTACTCAAAAATAGTGCAAGACAGTTTAAAATATCTCTAGGCTTCTGCATTCTTTCCATGAAACTCCACAGAAAGTCAACCCCAGATATAAAACAAATACACAAACCAACAAAGAACAGCTCCTTAGTCTCATTCCCCACACTGGCATCTAGCTGGTCAACCTCCTGACTCCTACCCATGATGCAGACTCAAGTTTATGGCTTTCTGATTTGTATCCCATGGTATAAAAAAGTACTGCGGAGTATTTAGGCAGTATTAATATACACTGGTCTATGAGAAATTGTGCCTAGGAGACATAATTTTTAAAGAAACTCATTGGCTTATAGTGTTAATTTTCTAATAAATCTCAAATTGTCTGGGAAAGTTCAAATATGTGCTAGTGTCACAGTCGTGCATAAAAATGAGAAGTGGGTTGACCTGGAAAATATTGACTACAGTTACAATGACAACAGAAAAAACCAGTGAAAAAACCACATGAATTTTAGAGAAGAAAAAATGTCAAATGCAATTACTGCTAATTGATAGAGTTTTAAGGAAAACAATGTAAGAAACCTACTTTCATGATTCATGACATTAGACATTTAACTGGCAAATGTATCTGTGCAAAGGTAATTTTCCTAATCTTTACTAAAACGTTTGTCATATCTCATATTATTCTGCTTGTAATTAATGCTACATTACTATATTGATGATATTGATTTAGGAGGAGTTAGAGGTGCCAAAATAAAGATTTCCTGAAGAAGTTGACAATAGGAAATCATCACTCAGACTGTTTCTAGTGGATTTTCTCTGTGATCAGACTGGGGCCCAAGTAATTAAATATTTTAATCAATGATGTGGAAGTACTCATAAATTGATAAATTTACAGACACTAGAAAGAATCTTGGAAAGGGAAAAGACAGAAAGAGAGGAAACAGGGCAGTCCTCATAAACAATCTCATTTACTTTTTAAGCTGAGTCCTATTCACTCAAAGAAAATGGGGCTTAAGACAGTGAAAAGACAAGCAGCAATGGCAGCAAGGGATATTGTATATTCATAGGGTTTAAAGGTTTAATAGAGAAATTAAAAACATGAGCTGCGAGGTAGAAAGAGGACCAATAACCTCCAGTAAGCGCAGCAACACGAAGGTGACCTCCATCCCACTGATGCTAATACCCACACATGATTCTGCTGCCTGTTTTCTAAATAGGATAATAAGCCAACAGAGAGCAACTGGAGATGAGGAATTGAAAATAAAACCAAACCAAAACAACCCCAAGCCTCCAAGGGCTGGATGGAGTGCATCTTGGAGAGAAAGTTAGTAAGAGCTTGACTTGTCAAGTTTCAAAAAAAGGAGAAAGCTGTCTTGGTTACAGAGTCAAAGCCATTCTATCCAGTTAGAAATAAGCCATTGTTTTGTTTCTTGGTTTAATAACAAAACTCTTACTAGAATAGTTAGACAGTGCAATAAATTACCAGTGGTTATAGCAAATGTCTCTCTTTTGCTGTATGTAAACCCACACTACATGCATTTACAGGAAGAAGAGAGATTCAGACATAAATGACATTGCAGAGGGAAATGTGGCATGTGACAAACATGGCGTTGTGTCAGAATTGATGCTCAGATGATCTCCCTAGCCTTAAACTTTCTGAAGAAACTTTACTAAGGTGAAAAATCCATCTACTTTCAGCCGTACATAGAGTCGTGTTAATTACACACCAAACTCTTGCCCAAATTCAATTAAAAAAAAAAACCAACAAAAAATCATAGCAGATCCTAGTTAGACTGGCAGACACAGACTTGCACAACTGATAGGAAGGTTTAGGAGTTACGTTAAGTCACAAGAAAGTTGTTAAGGCATTATTGCTAATAAGATTACCAAATCTTTATGCTGCCAAGAAACTTGGGAAGAAAAAAATGCTGCTTTAGACAAAGCAATACAAACTGGGGCATTTTCTGAGCCACACCAGCACTGCTGAGTCTATATTAGTCTATATTAGACAGCTCCTCTTCCATCTATATAGTCACATAGCACTAAATCAATCCAAAACAAAGCAGACCAAGCTGACTTATGAGATGGCAAGTTTGCCAGTTTTGACTTGTATTCACTGTACACCTCCGCTGAGCAGTTTACTAAGGATGCTGGCTTGCAGAGCCCTTTCACTGCTGTCTTATAGAACAGCTTTTGGAACCATGCAAGAACTTTCTACGTGGATTTTCTGGCCAGGAGTGAGTCACAGAGTCACACAGGACAGTAGCACAGGGCACTGTTGGGCCAGTGCTATACAATTGTGAAACAAAAGGGGTCCTGCTCTAAAGAGTTTGCCCTGTGAGGAAACTTACTCTATTCAGTCCTTATATGTCGAACTTCCCTGCAATGTCTGCTTAAGCCTTCTAAAAAACTTTTTTCCAAGCAAAAAGCCCCCCATAACTTCAAACAAAGAAGTCTCTCATATGAAAATGTCTCTTAACCATGCATCATCTACCCCATCCGTATAAATGCATAATGATCTAATTTATAAGTATCCTCTTTTTTTTTGGTAACCACTTTTTTTGGTATTTCATGGGCAAAAAGCACATTGATATCTATCTCAGGAATGTAGATAACTGCACTCTGACAAGTTTAAAAGAAGAAAAATATGAAATAAAACCATTAATAAAATTGTACCACATCAGAAAATAGTGCAAGAGCTCATTTCGCCATAAAAATTAGACATTAAGCAAAAAGTCATAGCAATCAACCCACAGAGTACTATTTGGGAATTGTTAAAAGGAATGGAAGAACAAGTGTACTGATGTTCATGATTTCAAAGGGAAAATAGTTGAAATGTAAAATGGAAGGAACGTGAAGTGATATTACCTACTGTTGTGATTGTGACATTCAGAATAATGCTGCCCAGATTCTGACTTCTAACTAAATTTAACCCTGGAATCATGGAATACATTGCAAGCCCTAGATTAACTACCAGCATACAGCAAAAATATTTCATAAATATGCCTGAAGATGAAGGTCTTTTTTGGAGCAGGGTTTAGCTTTTCTTTTGGCAAAGGCCTTAGCAGTCAGAGACTATTGTGATGCTGGTGCTTGTATACAGGTACAGAAGCAGGGATAACACTCTCCCTTCTCCTACACTGCAATGGCTCAGTTGCTTTGGGCAGGCAGTTTAGAGTCAGTCAGGCTCTGCATTGTTTCTGTGACAGCATTGCTTCTAACAGGTAAAGAGCCTCATGATCAACTGGGACAAATATGCCAAGGAAAGTTACTTTCAGCAAGTGACTACACAAAGGGACATAGTTTTACATAGTTGGCCTGTCCTGCGAACTTGTTACCCACAAGTATACATCTAAGTTTGACCTTCCTGACCAAATATGTCACTGTTTAATAAATTGTTGCTGAATCTGGGTTTTATGTATTTATCTTCACAATATATTTGGCACAAGGAGATGAGCAAACTTCTGTCTGCTTGGCTTTTTTTTTTTTTTTTCTCCCTTTTGGGAATGACAGAGAGTAATAAGTCAATTTCCAAAACACAAATACATGGCATTTTGTGGATTCATGCATTACTTATACTGAGCAGTTTGTGGGACAATATTCCATACTAAGATGGGCTAGTATTGTGGTTAAGAAGCAGATGGACATGCCTCACTCTAGACAGAGAATTTTCCAGTATCCAACTCATTAAGAACATGTAAGTTATTGTGAGATACCTCTGGAGAATCTGAAAAAAACCCCGTAGTTGCCACCAAACATTACAGCAGCACAAAAGGAGCTAGTGAAATGGCTAAGAATAGATCCAGCCTACCCTCTTCCATAGTTGATTTTGATGCTGAACACAAGAGGAGCAAGGTCACACCAAAGAAATAAAAAATGGCTCTGCAAGATCTAAACCCACAAAGGTGAGTTAGGTGTCTTAGCTCTGAATTCCTCTTTTTCCTCACAGACTCAACCCTCTTTCAGCTGAGGATGACTCTAGGGCCTTATCCACAGGGCCCATTAAATGCTGCTCCAAGGTTTGCCAAAGGCACCTGTGGGTGTGACAAAGCTGCATTTTCCGTGTTTGGAGCAAAGGATGGAAACTGGGACTTTGGCTTTGGCCTGCAGTGTGCTGCATCCAGTGGTATTGCTCTCTGTGTTTAAATCTGCTCCAAACACTATCTATGAAACTAATCCATACAGCTTCCCTGTTGAGCAGTATTTCCTGGTACTGAATGAATTTGCTATTTCTCAATTCTAGTCTGTTAGTCCAGTTATTCTTTCTCCTCCCTTAGCTCCCTCAAGAATGTATGTGTTCCTAATTAAGGAAAAAGAGAAAACTGAATCTCTGTGAAATCTGGAACTTATTTAAAGTGCCATGCATACCTAGTTAATTACTTAACAGTTAGCATGAAAGTGTCTTACAGTGGGAAAATAGCAATACATTCTTCTCCAAGTGCCAAAGCTAGCAGGTACTGTCAGGAGAAAACCCCAAATTGACCATCCTGCAATGCACCCCCTCAGTGTGCCAGAGGGTATGTAATAAGGTTTAAAAAAAATAGTTCTAATCCTCATTCCTTGTCTTTCCATTAAAGGAGAAAACTTACTGCCCTGTGTAATATTTCTTTCTAAGATCCTCTGCAAATACGTGCAACAGAAAGCCTGGCTTTGAAGTGCTGATAACACTGACTACTGAGCATGATGCAAGCATAACAGTGCAGGTACAAGTGGAGCAGAAGGACAGTGTCATCACTCCCTGCAAGAAGCTGTCCTGGAGCTGTGCTTTCCTTATGTAGTGCTGACCTTTGATCCTGACCTCAAAGGAAAGCCCTGCTAACGTGTGACACTCTGCAGTGTTGTGACCAGGACTGTCACCCGGCCCAGACAAACTGGATGGGAGCAGTCTCGTGCCCTGCTCAGGCAGGTGGCAGAGCATTTCTGGACATGAGGACCACTTCACTGTAAACAGCTACAATGGATTTGCAGCTCCACAGTACCATTTTATAGAGTGAATATGAGTTGGGGGATTATAATCAATTACTCATATTATTTCAGTCAAGAAAACAGCTTTCTGCAGCACCATAACACTAAAGCACCAAACACTAAAGACTTTAGGAGCCTCCACCTTAGCTCAGAAGCTTTGATACAGAGATGCTGTCTATCTGGTGTACTTTGACAGGAGTCATGGAACTTTGGGATGAATAATTTCTTTTTCACTCTGAGCAACTCCAAAAAACCTTTCTTCCAGCATAAGGCTGGCTAAACTGACTGATCCTGTCAGTCCTTTTTACACAAATGTAATTTCCACCAGTCAACATTTTCTCATGTACTTGACACTTATCCTTAATCTATACAGTCCCCTCTGGTGAAAATCAACTTGTTCTCACAAAAAACAAACAAACAAAAAAAAATTATGCTACTTCAGACACAAGCCAGACACAATGCACCTGCTACCATTCCCTTTCTCCATCGACTCACTTTGCTATCTCCTTAATGCCCTACTTGGGTACCCTAACCCTGTCTGAAGGCAATGTTGCTTCTGACTGCATCCACTTCAGGAGAATGCTTGTGTTACTCTGCTTGGAACACTGCACAAGGATTCACTGCTTGTGCTGAACTATTGTGCATATTAATTTGGTTCTCATTTGGTAACACTAAAAATAGTCTGGATTAAATGAAGGAAGATTCAAAAGTAAGAGGTCAGACCCTTGTGTCAAGCTGTAATCCTTACTGCGAACATGAACTTTTTGCTACAATATGCCAGAGTGTGTCATTCTCCAGATAATTTTCTCAGTGTTTTATGGAACACATATGAAGTAAAGAAGGTTTTTTGTGCTATTAATTGTCATTCCTCCCTATTTTTGTCCCAAGGAAAATATATTCTGTCTAGATAGAACTTTCATGCAAAACCCAGTCTAGAAGGGATTGATTATCCAAAGTGTGAAATATAAAGAAATCACTCAGTTTGAAAACAGTAAGTATTTCCTCTAGGGACTTCTACCAAACTCTATACAGTTTTGTTAGTTAAAAGTCACCAAGTCAGTGGAGTTTAAATATTTCAGTGCTTGTAATGGCAACACAAGCATCTGTGGTGGGGCATTAAATACACTGGAAATCAGTTCTCAACTCTGATCATAAATAGTAGTTGCAGTAATTTCTTTCTATGACACAACCCCTCTTTGCTTCTGTGTGTCTTATTGCAATAAAAAGCCTGAAATATTAAACATACAGAAGAATTAAATTAGAATTTGTAAACCAGCAGTAATATTATTATGTTTTCAATGTTCTAAATCCTTAAAGTTCAGTTTAAATAAGCATCATGTACCAGCTCCTTAAGCAGTGTTAGCAATGTAAACAGCATTTAAAAATGCAAGAAGTTCAACTTTATAAAATTTACATCTGCAGGCTGTTAAAGGGGAATCTGCAAGAAATGTCAAACAATACTGTTCCTTGTGTACTCCACTGAAATAACAAGAAAGCTGCATCTGGAAACAGTTACTGGCACAGGACTTAAATAAAGTATTGCGTTACCTTTAATGAACTAAATATTATTAATCAAGAGCCAGATATAACAGTGTGCCATCCAGCTGGCTTGTAATGCAATTAATTTACCTTCTTGGGAGATGACAATGGTCTTCGATGATTTGATGGCTTTGCTGTCTAGAGTCCAGGTGACAGCTGCAGGGGGATCAGAGGAAATCCGACATTGTAAGACCAATTTTTCACCATCAGCTACTTGAGCATCCTGAAGCTTCTCTGTAAAGGAGGGTGCTGTTCCTTTGCTTGCTGGTGGTTTGCTTGCTGGTGCTTTGTTTTCAGCTTTTTTCCCAATTATTCCGCCATCCACCACTGCACACCCATGTTCACAGTTTCTGTCGTTCTTCTCCTCTTTTTTCACTGCTGGTTTGGCAATGGGGGCTTGAGAATTGGGGGTCGCATTCTGGGCTTCAGAATTGGTGCGGGCATTCGGTGCTGGGGTGCCAGCGCTGCCATTCTCCGCAGGTGGCTTTTTCTTTGAGCCCAGCACAGACCTGAAATCTGTAACTGCAGGTTTAGGAGGTGGCGCCTTCTCTGGCAATGGGGTTTTCGGGGTGCCCTTCTTGGCCAGCACAGAGCGGAAGTCCACCTGCTGGGGAGCATGGACTTTCCTCTCCTCCTCTGACAAGGTCTTGGGTTTGACCTGCCGCTGCAGGTTTGCTCGGAAGTCCATTTGCTCGGCTGGGATTTCTTTCAGTTCCTCCTCAGAAAAACTTTTGGTGCTGACTTTCTTCCCTAAAATATCACGGAAATCAAGTTGCTCAGCTTCCTGCTGCCTCAGGCTCTCCTCTGTGTGCTCCCGAGTTTCCACTCGCCTCTTCAGGACACCTCGGACGTCCTCCTGCTCTTCCTCAGCTACTCTGGTTACACTGCTGTTCTTTTTGAAGCCACTTGTTCTACCAAATGTTAGTTTACCATGATCTCCACCATCTCTTTGCTCTCCAGAGCTGGCTGATTCCCTCCCACTATGATCCGAAAAAGAAAAGAAAGAGAGAGCCAGGAAAGGGGCTGGTTTAAAAATGTCAGGGAACAATCTCAGAGCAGGAACAAAATGTGTTTATAGAAGGGGAGGTTGATTAGAGGAGCATACTCCATTAGTTTATTGCATCAATGATGACTTCAGGAGCCATATAAGGGCACAAACAAAAAAGATCTTCTCTACTCTGGCTTGGTACAATGTGCTTAGCTTGTATGATGAAAACAATTTGTTAGGTCACATTTGGGGATTAGGTTGAACAGCAGCCAGCCTGGGTCTGTAAGGGCAGGGAATTAACGGAGCAAAAAATAGAACCCACCCATGCAAGTCCCTGGGAAAAATACTCACTCTCTGAGCATTTCTGCTGTGGAAGCTGAACTCTCCCGCAGCATTAGAGACACCTGGCAGCTGCATTCTCCAACTTGGTTCCTGAAATATTTAAGTGAAATCAGAAAAACAGGGGTTTCTTCCTCTGTAACTTGCCTGAGCTAAGTGATTGTGTATTGCACTAAAGCAGCTCAAACCCAGTGTGGCATTCTCCTTTTCTATGCCCAGCATTGTGGGGATTCACTGAGTGGATTTGGTCCCCTTATATTTGGAGCCAGGCTATCTCAAATAGCTTTTACTGATCTGTTGCTATCTGCACTGGGAACAACATACTCCCTGAACAAAAATCAAAGCAATTTACAGAATGAAGCAGCTGCAAACAAACAAGCTAAAGGAAAATAAATACAAAAGCTGGAAAATCAAGACAGAGGAAAGGGCTATTTTGCAAAGCTGAAAATCTTTCCAACTCTGCCTACTGTTTATTTATTCAAACCCAAGCTCTTAAGTTTTCTAATGTTAAGATATTAAAAACAGGGTCTCATTTCCTTCCCTCCCCTCTGGCCCAACCAATCAGCAAAACCCATCTACATGGATTGCTCCAGCCTGTACATGTTTATATTAAAAAACATAAAAGTGTCACCATATATGGTGCTGAGTACTTATTCTTCCTTTTGCAGAGGAATACCACAGATGCCTTCTGGAAAGGGCTCCCATTAAAGAATTCATTTAAAGTGCTCCCTGCTCCCCTGCAGCTCCCTCCCTCCCGCAGATATATATCATTCTTCTAGCCCAAACAGCTCTTCTCTGCTTAACACAGGAGTTGCCAAAAGGAAAATTTAACTCCCCCAGGGCAGCAGTTGTGTAACTATTGCCACCATTCCCTGACTGCTATTAAAAAAACAGACTTGAATTTAGTGAGGACTAGAGATACCTTTTATTAGTGAAAACACTTCTGTCCTTCCCAGTTTAAGCTTGTAAATGGACTAGAAAGTCCTAGATTATTTGTCTTTTTTGAACAAAAATAATTTTTGCTACTGAAAACATTTCCTGGACATGAGCAAAACACATGTGTTCTGGAGGGGAGGAAGGCAAGGGAGGCAGGTTTTCCCAGCTGTGTTCTGCTTTGAACTTGCTGGATAAGAGCACCTTCAAGTCCACTTAGCCCTGAAGTTTAAAACATGGACTCAGGACTGGTTTTTTGCCATAAGTATATTGTCTGGTCTGTTTTTTTTAAATAGAACATGGAAATACTTTCCTAGATACAGTACTTTCCTAGATATGGTACTGTTTGGGTGGAAAAACCTGTAATTTCACCCATTTTTAACTTGCAGTGAAGACAAGATAACTAATACAGATCACAGTATCACACATTCAGCGCAAAGCCTTGTCTTTATAACATCAATTAGTGCCATCACCTTCTCAGATAGATTTCTCTTGATTTCTGTTGGTTCAGAAAAAGAAACAGTGGATCAGTTTAATGTAAAAACTACAAAGAAATTGGTGGGTTTGATCAAAGTAGCTGGATTGCAAAGTAAAGGCCATGCTGACAGAAACATACCTTATTTGACCTTAAGACCACTAACAACAAGAAACCAGAGAAATGTTTTCAACACTTTTATATCCAGTAAGTCAGAATATGTACACTAGAAACTGCTATTGAAGGCAATCCATGAGGACAGCACTGAAAGCCACAACCCATTTCCTTCAACACAAGAAAAGTAGATAACATCTGAGTACCAAACAGAAACTGTCCAAAGGGCAGGAGAGGGTCCAAGTCAATGCAGAGAGTATTTAACTCAGCCCTGCACTGGAGCCCTGCCATTCTTACTCTTACGTGTGGCCTCCATTTGGAAGCAAGAGAAATAGAGAGCAGGCAAGATAAATGGAAAGATAAGTAAGAAGAACAGCACATCACCTCCTCCCAACATACTGACTGGCATCAAATTATGGCAGGGGACCAACATTGCTGAAAACCTGTTGTTTTCAAAGAATGCATTTCCAACTGGCCCCTTTTGCCACTATTGGAACTCATGAGGGTTTCTTCCTGCTTCTTCAAAGTTTTCAAGGAAAGCAGACACACTCTGGAACTGCTCATTCACCAGTGCTGCAGGGCCTAAACAGGCTGTTGGTTTACCTGAAGATCCCTCCTGCTCAGGACTTAAAACCAATCCAAAGCTGACAAAGGACAAGCCATGCATGCTGAAGTACTGATAATTTGTAGAGTACATTAAATGTCGAGGCACTCCTGCTCAGCTTCTGTCATGGTTGTTTGGCAAAAACATTTGTCCACAAGAACTGTGTCACCAGTGGGAGAGGTTGAAGTAAGAGACAGCACAGTCCCAGGAGACAAATTCAGGGATATTGAATAGGGTCCTGACCACTGTGAAGAACGGCAGCATTTCTGCAGGACCCATTTCTGCAATGCTCTTTCTCTCTGCAAATTCTTCGCATATGCAAAGAAACAAATAAGGCAGGCTAAGTAAATCCTTCTAAAGTAAGCTATTTTTCACAGGGTTTGGAAAATAAAGGAGGGGGTAAGAAAGTAGGAGAGCATTTTGTTCTTTCTATTTTTAAAACCTTGGGAAGCACTTACAAATTATGGCAACAGTGGGACATACAAGTACCTAGATGGAAAAATGATTCTCAAGGTAGTTTCTTGATCTTAATTATGATTTCTGATTCAAATGAATGGCTGAGAACCAGACTACTGGATACAAACCTTGAGTCTGTGTCTGTTCAAAAGTGTAGCCTTCCCTGGGCAAGTCCTGCTCCCAGTGAAATCAAATTGATGATTTTAGGAGCAGGGAGAACATAATTTTTTCTTCTGAATTCAGTGGCAGAGTCTAAAAAGGTGAAGTTAAAAGCACCAACCCACCTTAGAGATCACAGGATGGAAAAAGAGAAACAAGCCAAGAAAAATTAGGAAGGATTGGGTGATTTAGATACCAATTTCAATCAAGAATAATTCTGAAACCTTGGTAAATATTTTTACATTGACACAGTTTCAGAATCTAGGCAAGGCAAAGATGCATAAGGGCCGTTAGAAAAAACAGAGCCTTGCAGTACATGGGCACATCTTCAAGTCTTTTACTTCTCTGCTGTTCTCAGTCTTGGCAATAACAATATTACTTGTGCAGCTTGAGGTTCTCTGTGTTGGCATTTTGTCAACAAAACCCTAGACACAGACAGATTTTAGTAGCTCTGTTATTGTGGAATAATGGTAGACATGGATAAAACCTATGCTTAGTAGCTTTGCCTTAAAGAAGTGCCTGGAAGTGTTGACTTTTGCAGGACTGTTCTGTAGAAGGCTCATGCACAGGACTTATCTTTAAAATGTCAAGGAATAATAATAAAAAAGCCCACCAAAAACAAATAAAACCCCAGCTGCAAAGCCTGAGGCAATTTTAAAAATAGCTGTGTCCTATTGTGGGATCAGTTTTCCCTGGAATGGCTTTTATGTTCAAAATATCTTGAAATACTAGTTTCTTGGCAGAACCTAGTCAAATATTTTCACTGAACCTTAGATGAGACTTATTGTCTGCGTGTCCCTAGGAAGCACTCTCTGGAGGAACAGGAAAAAACGCACTTTTAATTATAGTGGATGGGCATACTGAAATTTCCTAGCAGCCTACCAAGTGTGAAATAAATACTGCAGAGTAAATGATGTTTTTCAAGAATGAACTGAAAGTGGCAAAGAAGCTGATTTCTACTTATAGCTGGTGCTTCTGTGCAGGTAACTGCAAAGCCTCAGAAGGAGGTTTTGCAACTTTTCTGTGAGTTAAATAAAGAGATAGTCCAGACTCCATGAAGCTTTAGCCCCAAAGAACGCAACTAATCTACTGGATCACAACTTTAGCTGATCTAAAGCAGAACAGCTCTACCAGCTTCAAAGAGGATGCACTGATTTACCTCATTTGAGGGTTTTGCCAAAAGCTTTTTATACCTGAAAGAAGAATAATTTCATTTGCATTTTACAGCACTGAGTGGGAGAATGGAACAAGAAAGGGTCATGGTTTTCTCTAAAAATAGACAACGTGTTGATAGTAGCAAACAAGGTTTGCAAACTGGATTTTACAGAGAGAGCTATATTTACTGTTTAGTAATGAAATGGAATCTTACGAGTGCTTTTTATATCAGCTGAATTGCAGAGTATTCAAGTTACCACTGATTTATAAAATTAATGTTTTCCCCTGATTTTAAGCAGAATATCAAAATATCTAAATTAATACTAATCAACACACCAAACTTCTATGGAAGATGGAGTGGGGGAGAAGAGAAATACTTTCTATCTGAGAAGACAAAGGTTAACAAAGCAGATGATTTGTTCAAGGAACTGCACGATGATTTCAGTGGTCTCTCATGTTGACTGCATTGCGATAAAGATAAAGGTTTTGCTCAACAAACACAGTTGCTGGCCAGTTTTCACAAGTTTTTTTGTTTACCTCTTCATTTATGATGTACACACTGAGGGAGAGAACATGGAAAAGTCATATTGGGATAACAGGATATCAGTGCCTGCATCACTGGAAAGATGCAAAGGACAGGAGGAGAAGTAAATATCTATGTTTTTATGAGTAAGGAAAAGGATTTTTATTTTCCATTTTAAGCATTTTGCAGGCTGTAAAATGTCCACATTTCAAGAGATGAACTGCAGTAGTGGGTGAATCTGTTCTTCTTCTAATATTTTATGCAACACTATTCCTCTAGGCCTGAGACGTAACAGGTTCAATGGAGCATTATTAGGACAATTAAAATGAAACATGCAAATGTAGAGGAATCATAGGCTTGTGTAGGTTTACAACAAGGACCAGGAGGAGCTGCAACGATTACTTTCCTAAAAGCCAGATTTAGCAGTCTGCTAAATTGTAAAAGGCAAAGCAAAGATGTAGTCTAAATAATACTGAGGGATGTAAAGACAGCAAGCCAACGAGGAATTGTGGATGGATCACACTAGGATCACACTGGGCTCCACGTCCTTGTCAGCTCACTCTGACTGAAGGAGAAAGTGCCAGCAAGAGACAAACAGAGCTTTTGTTAAACCCACCTTTTTAACACCAGAGTTTTCATTTGCGAGTAGCCAACATAAAAGGAGAATTTTGGAGGTATTAGAACAGAATTTAGAGCTTAAGAATAATGGAGAAGAAAACTGGAAAATAACTAACACTAGTAGGAAACCATGCCAAGAGTAAATTAAGTGAGTTGGAGAAGGAGTGGCTCCCTAAGAGCAGCTATGCAACCTGCTTCTAAAATTAATATGTGAAAAGGAGCTGCACGTTTTATTTGAAATGAAAATGATTGTTTAAAAATAGCCTACTGTCAACTCTATAAACTCCTCAGTGAATTGACTTATGTTTTCTCAGTTACTCCATATTTTTAATGGACTTTGTAGGAGTTTTTGAGAGAAAGACACAAAATGCAGCTCTCTTCCTCTCAGGTACTGTTAAAACTGTTTCTGAATATATAAACAGTTCTCAATCAAGTATTCAAGACAAATGCAGCCAGTTCAACAGCTATTTAGACAAGACTATTTAGTGTTGAAAATTATTTTAGCTCTATTGCAATCTTGAAGTTACACAACTGACTTTTGGCTCCTTGGATATGCCCGAGGCTGTTACCTCTCTGTTACTCACAGTACATAGCCAGTGCCTAAAAACATATGATTTTCTGTTACTTAAACATTAACTGGAATTTTAAAAATGACAGCAGGGTAAAGTGAGGTATCAGCATTCCCTTTGCTCTAATTGTAGCACAGCTTTACTTATTATAGATTAGAAAAAGCCAACATGAACGCACTGATCTTTGTGGGATCCCAGCTATTTCTCCAGTGAAAGGATTAAGGAATAGCTGCAGCTAGCATGTAATCTGTGGTGTTGTTTTCTAGCTATAACTTTACTTTTTCTCCTTCCCCCCAAAAATTGCTCTCATCTGCTAATTTTCTGAAAAAAAAAATATTTCTAATTGGACATTCTAGAGTTATGATATTGCCAGGCTTCCAGTTTGAAAAAAAGGTCTCCAGTGATGAATTTAGCCTGGGTGATCACCAGCTACACCTGATCATTATGGTTGGCTTCCTACATCAGCCCTAACAAAATCCTCCACAAAGCTCTCCTTCGTCCTCTTTCATTCTTCCATCCCTGAAGTTTTGCTGAAATATCTCATTCTCTTTTCAGTTCAAGTGAAAGCACCAGCGTGTCATAAGAGAAGATGCCCATGCCCAGGGCACACACTCTGAAGTGTGGAAATGTACGAGCAGAAGGTAGCAATTCTCACAGTCTCTGCTCTCTCCTGTCGAGGTTGGTGACCTGAATGAAATGGAACTGGCATTTCTAATCCTGCCAGAGGTACCGAGTGTTAGAAACACCCCCGATCCCCAAAGGAACACAGATGCAAGGATTTCTGTAGGCCTGATCTGCTCAATTCAGCATTATGAATGTCTCAGATGACCTGGGCCGACTGCAAACAAGCCAGTTGTTCTGAAATGAGCACAGCTGAAATGTTCACAACTTATTGTGGACTACAAAGGGTCTAAATCTACTGAAGAGGTGATTTGCAAGAAGGTTGTGGCACATGTGGTTCACCTATGTAAATGTTATTAATAAGACTCGAAATTAAGTGTAGAAAAACTTCATTATAAGAAATCTTGATATTCAACAGCAATAATTTTCTGAAGCACCCTTTTCTAATGAAAAGTGAGTGCCTTACTTGACTTGAAATACTAAGAAATACTGAAGCTAGTTTGTGTCTGCCTGTGATAGTCTATGAAAACATACCTTCGAGCAAGGCAGCATCTACACAGTGATACAGCCATCATTTGGGCCACACTGGTTGGAAAACAAACTATAACTACAAAAAATTAAACTCCTTGTTTACAAGCTAAATAGGCTGAATTTATTAAGAAGTTCCCTCCCTCTTTGTATTAAGAAGATATGAGTAATTTATTTGCAGGTAGGCAAAGGACAGTTCAGACTGGTCCACTTGGACTAAAAAGCTACTTTGTGGAGCAAACCAGATAATTTTCTTCCAGTGTAATGGGCTCAAATGTCCATGATGATGAAGTAATTTTAATAAAAAAAGGCACAAACATTAGCCAAGTAAAGCAATACATCTATACACAGTAAAGAGCACAGAATGATAACATCACTTCAAAGTTGTACGCTGTGTTTTCTAGGACCACATAGGGGATATGTAATCTTCACCACTGGAGGTGGAAAATGCTGTGGCACTTCCGACAAGGTAAAGAGCCAGCAAATCTGACTCTTCATTAAAGGACAGTTATTTTACCAGAATAAAAAAAAAATTAAATTCAAAACAACTCTTCCAGATTTTGTAGGAATGACAAGATGTTCAAAGCATCAACGTGCCTCGTTTCAAAGATACATCACCAAAAGGAGACTACAACTTGCATATAAAATTCAGATATTTCAAACATGGCCTAGAAACACTTTTTCTCCTTAAAGGTATTGATCTTGTGTAACACCCCTCCCTAGTCAGGTTGCTCCCATGGAAAGAGGCATCCTTAAAAATACCTAGAGAGATGCCAAACATGATAAACAATAGCTCCAAACTCCAGACACTGATTGTGGTTTTCCCTGCTAGAAATTGCTTCCCATACTGCCGCCACAAAGCTTTGTTTTTCAGGTTCCCAAAAGGAAACCATACTGCTTTGTCCTTTTTTTCTGACTCGTCTTGCATTTCCTCTTTTCTCTTGGAGTTTTATTGTCAGTTTTATTTTAAGCTTTTTTCATCCCTCAGAAATATTCTGTTCCTTTTGTACCCTAATGTTTTGCTTGAAAAGGATGGAACTTGTCTTGTTCAGGTGGGAGTTTCAGCTTGAGGGTAAATATAACTAATTGGTGAAAGGGAACAACATTCTTTTTCACAGCAAACATACCTGAGCTGAATTTCATATTGCCCTGCATGACGAGACTGCACATTCCTCAAGACCAGTGTGAAGATGTCTTCATTTTGCAGGATTTCACACGCTGTTCCTGGCATGATTTCTTTCCCATCTTTAAACCAGTGAACAGTGGGGAAAGGATCTCCAGCAATGGCACAGGATATCAGGACATTTTGCCCAGGAGCTGCTGTCACCGATCTTGGTTTGCTAATGAACCAGGGCTGAATACCATCCTGAGGTTCTGCAGTTTACAAACACAGTTTACAAAGCAGAAGAAAATGTCAAGCTTGGATGTCACCACTAAGCTAATTAATTTCAGGGAAAGCAATCACAGGCAAGGAAAGTTATTTTGAACATGAAGGGTATAAGTTTTTAATCTGAAAATAAGTCAGGCTTTAATTTTGGCAGTAACTTGTGTTCATGCTAAAATTAATCATTTACTTGGCACTTTACTGGCTCGATGCAAGCTTATATTAAGTGCAAAACAAAGGGACTTTAAAGCTGCCCTAAAAGGAATCTTGGAGATCTGTCCTTAGAGAATACGGGTAGGAATAGCTTTAAGGGCAAGTAACAGTACTAGGACTGCTGTGCACTTGAAAGCTCATGCTATAAATCATCATTAACAATTGCATAAAATTGCATTTAATATAGAAGACTGACCCTGAGGCTGGATCTCAGGGGGGATTGGAGGAGAGTGGAAGGTCTGAATTCAGAGCAGACAGTGACAACAGACTAAACAGCTCTCCCAAACACTGCAGCTAAGATACTCTACATTAAAAATAATAAAAGTCTCACACTGATTTCCAGTAATTCTCAGTAATGGCTATGAGGAAATGTCAGTATTTAGTAATATAAGAAGAAGAAATCCGTGTCACAAAAGTAGTGTGTGCCCAATCACAGGAAGTTTGTAGGTACTTGAGTTTTTACTGTGTGGTTTACATCATGTGAGGAGATTCAAAGCCAAATTTTTTGCAGCTAGTTCTGAGATTGCAGAAATCATGTCTTCCTTACCTGCTACAATGCTAACATTAAAGCCAGGATACCTAGCTCCTAGACAGCTTTTCCAAATACTAAGAGCTTCAATCAGAAACAAAAACATATTAAAAGGTTTACTTTAATCCATAGTTAAGTAAACTGGATAGTTATAATCTGAAGCTGCATTTAGCAGAAGTTTTGCACTGTCCCTAGAAATAGGACTCAGGAATTCATTTTTGAAATAGTAACATAATGTTCCAGAGTGAAAAGATTTTTTTAAAGCTGCTTCTGCTCAATATCCCTTTTAATTCAGATGCAGAGACTGAGAACTTGAGCATCCTTCACAACAAACCTTATAAACGCTCATGTATTTTAAATAGACATTCCTCCAGCACATTACAATAATTTTCTTTCACCACTTTGTAAGGTGAAGAGGAACTTTATACCTTGAACTGTCAATGTAGCCTGTGTTTGACTTTCTCCTACTTCATTCCAAGCTTCACAGGTGTATTTGCCTGTGTCTTCAGGAAACACCTCCTGGATGTATAGACTGTACTCATTGCCTTTCTTCTCAAAGTGGAAATCTTCTGTCTCCTGGATTTCTTTCCCATTATGCAGCCATATAATTTCAGGTGGTGGGTTAGCTGAAAAGTAGGTAACAACAAAAATCTGAGACACATACAAAACCCCATCATATGTCAATTAAGAAAAGGGACAAGGTTGGTTGTTTTTTTGCCACCTGATTGTGCAATTTCATCTTAAAAACATTCAGGATTTTCTATTATTAACCCTGTCAATGCTGCGTAATACAGAATAGTTTGTCTTATTATGGCTAAAACACAAATGACAAGGGAAGTATGAATGCAACAGAGAGGGAGAATGAGTTCTAGATACCACAAAGATGGTTATTAAGAGTTTCTGATACCAAAGTTCATTCCAGGACTTTTCTTTTCTGCAGCACTAATCTCACCCTACCTGACAGGAACTCAGTCTTGTTTGGTGCACAACAAAAGCTATTACAAGTCCACTGAGACTTAGTTTAATACAACAAGAGGACCCACATTAAACTTATATCATCATATCATTCCAATTAAGAAACATTTCTACAGGTCTGAGCATGTTACCACTGGACAATGTTCATCCACACTGAAGATCAGACTAGACAAACATAGCTTTTAAAGAGCTAGAAATATTATTTACAAATGCAAAGACACCTGCTAAAAATATGGAAAAAACCACGCCCTTTTGCAGCAGGATTTAAATTTTTAAGTAATACTGTTCTGTAGCTACACACCTGATACCTCCACGGTCATTATCACTTGACTTCCATCCATTACTTTGAGGTCAGTCAGGCCTTTAAGGAAGATGGGTGCAAAAGTCTTGTTTAACTTTGCAGCCTGTGCACTTTCTGCCTTCTTGCTGCTCTTCTTTTCTGTGAAGTCAAAAAAAGAACAAAAGGGGTCTCTTACTGGAATTTTCATGACAAACTTTATCTGGCTTTAGGTTCAACACAATTTTGAGACAGTGGTTTTGGTTCAGCTCTCAGAAGGCAAAAATAACTGAAACCACCTAATATGGCTGTTTTGCCTTGCCAGCATTCCAAGCAGAAAGACAAGAAATAGGAATGGAACTGTTCTCCTTCCCAGAATCCTCTTAAATCATTGTTAACAGATATCACAGAGTATCACTGAGCAATTACACTCATTTTTCCCAAGTACACATGCTAAGGTGAAAAAAACCCAAAAAACAAAGCAACCCAAAAACTTGTAACCAAAAATTCAATGCTTTTTATCACTGCTAAAGTAATCTAAAAATCCTAGGGTATGTTACAAGCTGTCATTGTCATGACTGATGAGTTAGAAATGAAAGCTCACAGCAGCACAGGATTTGTAACCCCGTAAGAAATGACAAACTCTTAGATTGTTAGATGGTCAATATTGAATAGTTTGAGTTCACCACACTCCACTCCTGTACTTCACTTAGGCAATTGATTGGTGATGGTAAAGACTAAAACCTGAGGTTATCAATATGTAATCATAAAACACACTGTTGGATTAGAGCTTTTAAAATTTCTTTTTCCTTTTGAGGCTGTACAATCAAATGCTGAGGGAATTTGGAATTAAATAATTCACTCTTAAAAATGAAATCTAACTGTGATATGTTGTTTCCAGTAGCCACAATGGTCTCCTCTGCCTTGCATTTGGCAGCTGTGAAACAAGACCATGGAAGTGTGATCCATGTGGTACTAGACCAGGAAGTCTAGTCCTGCTCTAAAAACCTGAGCAAAGGCACTCCTGAAGCCCAAGCATGACCAAATGTAAAAAGTCATAAATATTTATCGGTCACTTGGATACACTTTCTGTTTGGTTTAATTGTGTTCAGACATCTTACGTCTTGCCTTTAAAATGCCAACCCTACGTTCTATCCACATGTGAAAATATTTTTATTTCGCTTATTCCTACCTTCAAAATTTTCAAAGTAATATCAAGAACACCCAAAATAGTATTACAGCAGCAGAAAGTGCCAGGCTGGAGAAAAACCACAGTTCATAAAATTAGTGATTAGGAAAAAAAGACAGCATCTCACTGAGCAAGCCCACTGAACAAAAAGTTAAGTTTGTACTGGGGTAATTTGAGCCCAACATAAATTCAGGAGCAGCTTGGAGGGGAAGTTTTTCCTCTTCGCTAGCAAAGCTTTTTCTAGCCAAAATCTTGTCTTGCTGGCTCATGTCACAGGTTTTTTCTTGGCACTGAGTAGTGAGACATTGATGCATGTGAGAATGGAAATATGGGACCTGAGTGAGACCTGCTGGGATTGGTGTTATGGAAATACAACTCTGAAGTGCCTGATTCACCATCAGACCACACTGACCAGCCTCAGGGCTTCCCATAGCACCTGCTTGGAAGTGACTAATGCTGCACAGGAAATAGCCGAGAAGTTGGGTGAAACTCATCTACAGAAATAAACTCCTGTGCTTTGCCCTAGCCCTGTTTTGTAATGTTTACTCAGAAAAACAGCTTCAAACAACTGCTGTACTAAGCAATATCAGCACATGCCTTGCAGGAAATTGCTTTGTCCCTCAAAGCGAAACCTTGTCTCACAAAGTGTGGGGGAAAGCAGAAATCCATATAATGAAGAAAAGGAGGAAAGGAAGACAAAGAAAGGAAGAAAAGGAAAAAAACCCAATAAAATAGTACGACAGGAAAGAGGCATAGGGAAAAAAAAGAATGAAAAGTATGCTTAAAAAAATGTTCCTGTTATTCTTTTTTACTGAAATAATTGATATCATTGCAAATCTAGAAGGCAGATATGCAATAAGAGGAAAACAAGGAAAGAAAAACAAGGTGGTTTAGAGGTGTGGCTCTAGACCAACAAAGAAATAGACCTGATGTCTGATCAGAAAAGTTCAAGTCTTCAGAGTAGGACAGGCAACAAAAAAAGAGCTGAACCAACTCCCACGAAATTTAACAGTGACTAGGAAAGAAATTTGCTCATAGTGCTTCTCGCAGCAATTCCCCACAGCCCTGGTACAAAGAGCATGAAGTCTGAGCAGCACTCCAAACCCTCACACTGGCTCTTTGCTCTGTTGGACTCATATGCCTTCTACACGTAGTCTAAATAAACGGATTTTTATAATCAAGGAAGACAATACAGTGTAACAGCTTCAGCTTGTTAAAAAGAAATGTGTGAGCAACTACAGAAGAAGCAGAGCAAAATCATTTCCCATAAGGAATTTTTCAGCAATGCTAACTCCTCCAAAATACGTGCTGCAGACATAAAAGATTCATCTATTGGAATAAAATCACCTTCTTGCACAGAACTGCATAAATATTAAATGGAAGCAAGTAAATAATTCACAGTAATTGCAAGCAAATAATTCACAGTAATTGCATATATGAATCATGACCCCAACAAGTTCACAAAAAAATTAGGCCTCAGTTTTTTAGGTTATCTCAGGCAGATGTGTCATGTGGTGGTGAGGAGACCCACTGGTATGAGTGACATCAAGAAGATTTACTGAGGCTGCAGGCCTCTAGTCCAAAAAGAGTGACCTGTAGGACTTAAAGGATGAAAACCAATTCACTGTTGTTACTGATCACTGCTCACTCTTTGTAAGTGAAGCTGCCAAACTGAAATGAAGGAGGCCAGAACCTGCCTCACCACTGAACAAATCTTAAAAAAATAATAGTGCTTACCCTAAATTTAAGCACCACATAGGTTTATGCTAACCTCTTGGATGAAGACCAGTTCTGTGCTTAAACAGAAACTTAGGATGGCAGGTATCAAAAAAATAGAAGTCAGTGGTATGTGAGTAATAAAAAACTTTAAAAAATAGAGCTTCAGTACAAGAAAAGTTACTGGAGAGACTAAAGAGTTATTTCATTAGGGGGGAATGAATGTAATCATGCAGAACATTAAGATGGATTATTAAATCTGAAATATTGAAAACTTGAGGTTTAGTCCTGGGACAAAATAAAAAAGCAACTTTCTGAAGACATTCCTATCCTTGCAAGTGTACCATATACAAATGCACATACACTTTGATTTAGTCCTTGAAGTTTTATCCGATTTCTCAATATCAATTGTAAGGCAGAAGTAAAAGCATCTATCTATTGCCAGTGTTCTCTGGAATGCAGGGGAAGTGAAAACATTTCTTTACCAAGAGATACAAAAGCTGTTGTACATAAGAGCTCAAAAATGTGAAGTTTTTACGGCCAAAACAACCAGTATTCCTAAACAAATGTCTGACATCAAGGATACAGTAAATATATGGCTAATAAGGCTGACTCCCTGACAACTTGAATAGGCTTTCTTCAAAACACAAGCATTCGCCCCTACTTTAAAAAGATTTATTTTTAATGGGGCTCTCTAATCTTATGTTACTATTGTTTAGAAGTGCATGTTAATCAGTAGGATATGCTTATCGTGCCAACAACTTAATCAGAATATCACAAAAATTATCAAATATTTCTGGATGTAGCAGCAACAATTAAAAAGACTTCAGTTCTAAGTCATAAATGCTATTTGTTCATTAAGAAACCATAGGGGCTCATTTAAAGTAATTTTTCTACTTCTACTTAAAATTTGGTGTTATGGACTTCTAGACATAGAAAAAATTAAAATTACCTACTGACAACTTTAGTTTCTCACGGATGTTCTACACAAGACAACACAGACTATTTTAGTTCTGTTATTTAGTCTGAAATAATTGCATTTTCTCAGAAGGGACTGATACAATCATGCAGAGGCCAAATTACAAAGCCTGAATGTTAACTATTTTCAAATTCTTCTGAAGCTTGTAAATGCTTTTAGTTGTTTATTTATCGCATAGCACTATGCAGTGACTCAGTGTTTGTCTGATGAATGCTTTAACATTTCACCATTTTACGATGAAATAGCAGCGTTCTACATTTTCACAGCTTATTTTAATGTACCTAGGGGCTCCTTCAATTTTAGCCTCACTGGTCTTGTTTTGAAAAACAGCAAATTGATTTTGGAGTGAAAAGATGGGATGCTGATCATTCAAGATTAAGCAAATAACTCCTACTCCCATTTATGTCAAAAAGAGACTGCGTGATTTTACTTTCTTTTGAAAACACTTGGCTAATTATTTTGACAGTAAAATATTAAAAGGAAAACCATACACAAAAACCCAGGAACTGCTTGCAAAAGAGTAGCTCCCAAAAGTGCTGGAACAATACAAGTTCACATTTCCTGGCCACAGCAAGGTGCTTGCCAGCCTCATGCATCAGGAACAAAATCCATGACTTGCACCAGGAAAATAGTAGGCAAGCAGATGAACAGCCAGCACACAAATTAGCAAACTGCACAGAAAGCCCTGGCCAGTATTAGTGCTTGCTTTCCTTCACTGCTCCGAAGTCCCTTTCACCACATGAAGTCTGCTGTAGTTCAAAATCCATATGTTCTCAGGGAGCGCTAGCTTCAGAGCCCAAAGCAGGAGGACAGAAGAAAAGCACGAAGGCAGAGGCAAAGCTCCCATCTGGGATACTGCAAGTTACTGTGCCTCTGGCTGAAACATCCTCTTTCTAACACTGCAGGCTATTTCTGCTGCCAAAACTACAGACAATAAAAATACGGCACATCTGGCACCAGAAAGGAAATCTGGAACCTAGGGAAAATTTTGCTTGACATTAGCATAAGGGCATGACTTCATTATGTATCTATGCATCCTCAAACCCATTCAACTGGATGTGAAAAAAGAGGAGCTCTGATCTCTCTCTATTATGTTAATGCTCTCTAATCGCCTATAGCCATTTAATAGCTCCCTCATCACTCTTAATTCTTATTGCTTTCACGTGGGAGTGGGTTCGCCTCTAAGAATGAAAACGAAGAATATAAGAGTAAACACACAGTGACTAAAGATTTCCACCCCAGGCGGTTAATTTTCTCTGTCCCTTTCCCTTCCCCGATTAGCTTCTGCTCGTGTACTCAACTCCCCCCGACCAGGATCATGCCAAGGCAGTTCATGGGGGACATCAGAGAGCCCTACCTGGCACTCCCAGAGGTGGGCTTGATAAAACAAGGGTACATTTCAATGACTTGTTTTCAGACCTCGCATCTAGTTTATTGTAGCTTACAAAAGCTGCCACGACTTTTTAACCACAGCTGTGGGTTACACGCAGGCCAAATAGTGTAAGACAATGTAGAAGAAAACTATGATTTTCTGAAAGGCTTCTGACAGAGAACAATTTTTGAACAGAGCTGTAGTCTGGCACAATGTGTAAACCCAGCTGGAGCATTTCTGGTGGACAGTGATCTCTCCGTCATTTCAACAGGTTTTTTAAGGCACTACACAGGGTGGTAGATTTAAAAGTTCACCACAATGATCGCGCTTATAAGTTTCCTAAGTTTTTTGCCTTTCCTCAGGCTTGAATATGCATGAATGTTGGGAAACAGTAAGTAATAAGATGCACAGCTTGGTGGGATACACAGCCTGGGAGACCAGAAATAGAAAGCAAAGCATGTAAAGGGTACTTTATATACCCACATATATTTTCTACAAAGCAGAAGGAATAGAAGCCTTTCCCACCACATTCCCTTAGCCCTGAGGGTTCATTTTTTATAAGGAAGACAGTCTAATAAGCATCCAAATCTATGTTTAAAAAAGCCACTTAGTGCATTAAATCCATAGAGATTAAGGAGAATTTAAACTCCTCCAATTTCTTAGAAAAAATACAAATTCTAAGCATATTTGGATGGCAATGGGAAGAGATACATTACCTTTGATATACAACTATTTCTATTAACCTCTTATTCTGTGTTCCGGTATTTGTGTAATAAATACTAAGGTGATCTACCTACAGTGACTATATAAAATTTTGGATTATTTATTAACCTGTATTAACAGAAATTTAAGGCAATAAAAAATTCTTTCCTATTATTTGCATTTTCTCAATCTGGATTTTAAAGAGTCCTTACATAAATTTAACCTCTGCGCAACTGCAGACTGGAAGTTATTGCAACAGGAGTCTCAATGTTAGCTGTGGGTCTAAGCCAAAATAAACTTGAATTTTTTAAAACCTTGACCTGGATCAGAACTCAGGGCTTCAGAATATTTGTAAACATCTTTATATCGAAAAGTAAGGGTGATTTATTGAGTTGAAGGTGTATATCTAATAGAAAATGAGAAAATTCATGCTGCACTGAACAGTTCACCTAGTACAAATCAATTGTACAATACACATGTACCAGTTTAACTGCAATTATGCAACCAACTAATTGTATTCTAAGGTGAAAGATATAGATAAATCCATATCCTTGGAAAGAAGGAAAAAAAAATAATAACTGCATGGTGGCATTCCCATTCCCATTTCTCACTCCTGCTGAAACTGAAGAAAATCCAGATGAGGATGCAAATTTGAAGAAGGTTTCCAAAGACTAGACCTGGGTTTTACCTGGCCTATAGTCAAAACAGTTAACATTTTATGGACATCATCTAGTGCAGGAAATGTTCATTTCCCTACCCAGATGTACTGAAGACATTTTCATGTGAGCTGCAGAATGCTGACATCTCCTGTTGAAATATAAGGACTTCAGCATGCTGAGCACTGCACAGAATCACACAGTAATTGAGTTTGGGAGTAACTCCTGGAGATTGGCTGTTCCAGCCCCTGGGTCAGCTGCAGCACTGCATATACACACGGTTCCAGTGCAGCAGCTCAGCGGCCCAAGACCAGGGTTACAACTGGTCACAAGTCAAGGACACGCAGAGAATAGAGAGTTTGCCGCCTTATGTTCAGAACCCCGCAAACAACTTGCAGTGTTTAGTCTTACAAGAGGTTTAATTATACTCGAGGAATCTGTTTGCCAGGATCATGTGGTTGACTGCCAGCTAATGCCTGGTCCGAGCTGTGCGGAAGGGCTGCCTCGGCAACATTTACCATTTATGGTGTTTAAATATCACTCTGCCTCACAGGCTAATAACTCAACTGAGCTGAGGAGAATGCTTAACTCCAAAAGCTCTGTGTGAGCAGGCTCAGAGAGAGAAGCAGCAGAATCCACTAAAACCTCTCAAAGCAAGACTCAGGTTCACACACAGATCTTGATTTTGAAAAGAGTTTTACATCCTCAAATGCTTTCAGTATAAACAAATCCAGCCACTAGCAGATCTTAAGCTAACAATGCTATCAACTGAAAAATAAAGAGGTTTTATAAGGCAGAAAATTGATATGAAGAAACACATTTGTCTTTCTGTAAAGTGTCTTTGCCTCAGGTCAGAGGCAAAACATTTTCTGTGAGTTTTTCAAGAATTCCAAACTTGATTTATAATGCCATAAAAAATGTGAGACTTTTATGTTCCTGAGACATGTAGGAACATTTCTGCTTTATTAAAGACCTCAGGTTAGTATGCCATTTTGCAAACTTAGGTCACGAGAACTAGGTGTTCAATTACCCAGCAGTGTTCTTTACACATTTATTTTTGCAGTTATAATTTGGTTTTTGTAAATGGAAGGCAAGATTTAAAAATCCCTGGGAGACGCTTTCAATGAAGACCTGGGACAAGTTATAGTCTGTATGCTGTCCTTGCATTACACAGAAAAACGTTAACCTAAGACTGACAATGCCCTAAGCCTGTACCAGCCACGGTAGTTGGGGATATACAAAGGAGACCAAGTTCCACTTTCTCTTGTCTGGAAATCTCTTTATTTTACTCTGGGCTAGTCTTCCAGCCCTGTCCTGCAGCTCCATGTATGCTCCTTCTTTCTGAGTTTTTCCTCCGTATAGGATATCTCCATACCAGGTCATCTGCATTTTAAGCTGTTTTGTCTACTCCTTTTATTCTCCAAACAAACCAAGTTGTTCCAATTGAGCACTGGAACAGCCTCCCTAGGGAAGTAAGTGGTCACAGCACCAAGCCTGTCGAGTTAAAGGACAGGGACAAGGGTCTCAGGCACTTGTTGGGATTCTTGGGCTGTCCTGTGTAGGGCCAGGAGCTGAACTCGATGTTGCTTATGGGTCACTTCCAACTCTGCAAATTCTCTGATTCTGTGCAATTGAGATGGCACCACAGAAATCCCACTGTCAAAAAGCTGCTCCGGTAAGAGTCATGATTTGGGTGAACAGGCGAAACAGAATGGAAAAGATTATCTCAGTTGGATGGGGCCTAAAAGGATCATCTAGTCTGGCTGCCTGACCAATTCAGAGCAGAACAAAAGTTAAAGCCTGTTGTTAAGGGTATTGTCCAGATACCTCTTTAACACTGACAGGCTCAGGGCACTGACCACCCCTCTGGGAATCCTGTTCCACTGTTTGACTACCCTCTCAACAGAGAAATACTTCCTAATGTACAGTCAGAACTTCTCCTGGCACAGCTTTCAACTGTGAAATTCGTCCTATCACTGGATTCCAGAGAGAAGAGATCCGCACCTCCCTTCCATTTCCCCTCCTCAGGAGAAAGCTCAATAAAGAGCACAGGGGTCACAGATACAAAACAGATGTCTGGGTTCACAGCAGATCACTTTGCAGTCAGCAGACTGGATTCCTCCCTGACAGTCTCACTGGAAGCTTCTGCAGCCAAAGTGGTGTTCACTTTTGCCTTCAGAACTGTCTGCCTTATTAATGACTTACCCTGTTTGCAAGTTATTTATATCAAGTAATTGCTCTTTTGTCACTGTCACAGACAGCAACTCCATGGAAGGCCTGAGAGCCTGTATACCTACCAAATACATTTATAAGGCAGCTCAGCTGGCCCACTGCTAACAAACTCCCCAGCATTAGACACCGGTCTGACATGCGGAACTGCAGGAAAGATGCTTCATATATGCTAGGTTAAGCCAGGTCAGTTCCACAGTGAAAATACACATTCAACTGAGGCAGAATTTCACCTTCAAATGTATAGTCTCCATTTTAGTGTGACTGCCCAGGCAGATTTTAATTCAATTCCAGAGAGTCATGGCATATAGAGATACCAGTTCCATTAGAAAAAAAACTGGGCTGTGCATGAGCTGAAATGCAATGGAAGCACAGTAAGAACAGGCAATCACATAAAGCATGTGTGTCCCTGAGGATGCCACTGATCCAAAGGGTTACAGCCCCTTCAGCCTTTCCCTCCTCTGGCAAATCCACAATGGCAACAGAATTAGTTATCCTGTGGTAATATTAAAATAGTTCTGCTGATCTCTTGGGTGAGCAATCAAAAGGATACTGTACTAAGAATGCTGTTAGGAAATTCCTCAAAGACAAATAAGACTCAGATTGAGAGCTAAGAAACCAAATTAGAAGTTAGACTAATATAAAGTGGAAAAAAAAGAAAAAATACACAGCATTCTATTTCTGGGTATAAGCTGGTGTCAGAAAGATATTCTAAAGCAAGACCTGTTTGGCATTTAAGTCCATAAAAGATAAGGTAACTCTACTACAGTTGAGTTTGTGGTCAGGTGTCTCTTCTTTAATTTATGTTAAAAATATCTTGAACTAAAACATTGCCCTGAAAAAAAAAGAAAAAAAAAGAAAAAGAAAAAAGAAAAACAAAAAGATTCTGTGTATGTAGCCCAACAGTCAAGCCTTCATTAAAATGAAGCTGTAGAGAAGCACTTCCAGTAGTACACAGCTATAAAAGGTTCCTACCCTTTGTTCTGTTCCTCTGCTGCAAAGGAATGATGGAAGTTGCTTCCCTTAAGCAACTTCTGGAGAGTTTTAAAAATTGAGTTAATCCAACGCGATCGTTTGATGGCTGACTGTTTGAGTTCACACAAGCTAATCCACATCATCTGCTCTTGAAAACATTCTTTGGGGTAACATCATGCCCATGCATTCAAAATTACTTAGGTTTTATATGTATTTTGGTGACTTCCACTTTTCAGCTGAAACTTAGAACACTATAGAATTTGGCAATCCAAGCTGGGACAGTTTGCCCTTTGGCCAATGCACGACCATTCCCAACTGTTCTAATAATCATCTGATTTCTGTCATTCTAGTAAATAATAATTTAATGCTCCCAGTATTTGATCACGTGTCACAGTTGATTTAGGGGAAAGCTTTTTCTTTTCTTTTTTGTCTTTTAAAATTATTTCTTTTCTGCCAGCATCTCACATTTTTATTTCATTTGTAAGAAATGTTAATGCAATTTCTGACATTTAAATTTTCCTCATTCTGCAAGAATTTATCCCTCATTTGCATCCAAATTTGGTTCCCCTTTTTCAGAAAATGATTTATAACAAGAAACTGTCTTTAGAGTGCATTTTTTATATTGATGGCACATCTTCTATCATTAACAATTTTCACACGTTTTGCTTTTGCCCTTCAGTTTTGGTCTCTAGCTGGCATTCTGTTTGGTAGCTAGCATTCTGCTGGTGCTGCAATAAGGCAATTTAAAAAAGACAACCCCAAACTTAGTCTTAGAAGAGTTATAGCTGTTGATGAACCATACATACAGAGTGCTGGACTGAGATCTTTGGGGCACTCTTGAAAGCTTTGGAGCAGAGTTTCCTTGATGCTCATGACAGTTTACCTCTCACTTTCCAATACAGTAACAAAACCTCTTTCCCTTCCACTTAGCGCTCTGAAACCAATTCTGACACAGACAAGTGGTCCCACCAGGCTACCACCCACTAGGTCTGGAATGCCTTTTGGACATTTCATAGGACTAAACTGGCATATTTTGTAAAGTCATCTATAGTCCTTTATATTTAGGTTTAGAAAAATGCTTTCAAATAAGCAGCGACTTTGAAAAGCTGTCACAAATACTTCCTCACTGTTGGCAAGTAAGACATCATTCTTCGCTTACCTTCAGCAGAAATATGTATCTCAGAGAAACAAAGCTGTGGCCTATCAATTAAGTCTCCAAAGAGAGGCTGCTTATTGCAGTGATAACCTTCTTTAAACGATTAATGTCTAAGAAGGGTCATTCTGAGAAAGAAAGAAAAACAACCCATGACCTGAAGAGAGCATCTCCTATGACTGAAGGAAAAGATTCCTACCTGAAACCTTTTCTTCCACCTGGTTACGTTTTATGGTCCCACTCACACCAGATGGTAGAGTGACAGGAACAAAACAAACTGGTTTCTCAGAAAGCATCTCCCTTCTCTGCTCTGATAAACTGGTTACAGCAGGGACTGTGACAGGCTTTCAGGTGACTCTAATCTGCTCGTCCAGTGATCAGTGAATGACTAGAGTAATCGGCTTGGAAGGGCTACAGGCTTCCCAACATAGACTCTTATGCTGGGGAGGCTGCACTGGGAAAAAAAACATGAACAGAAAGTGGTGGGAGAGAAACGGGAACAGATGTGAATCCAGGCAAATGCACTGCTGGCAGGGAAAGAGAAATGAGGTCAAGAGCCAACAAGCAGGACCAGCACTATCTGCTGTTTGCTTATAAAGAGCATTAGGCCTGTATTAAATTTTAAAAAAAGCAGTGTGCAGAAAACAAGCATCAGCAAAATGTGTGGCTGCACAGCATTAGAGCCCAGAGAAACACCATGGCTGCCAGCCTGCCCTGCTGCTCCCACTGCCCACACCTCATGTGCTCTCTCTTGGAAACAAGTAGGGATGCTGGTGCAAGGAGGCTGGGGAATTCTCAAGGAACGTGCAGTGGGTCAGATATTTTGTTTCTCATTTACTGCAGAACTGCAAGACAGAGGACATTCTCCTAGGAGTCAACCCTCACACAGCAAGCACTCCAGCTTGATACCATAACCTAGAGAAAGCTGCACAAGGCAATCACCTACCCCCCATACATGCAGAGTCTGCAAATTAAGAGAAGCTTCCCACATGCATTATTGATTTGGTTTGGCACAACAGAGCCCACACCTATTCCCACTCTCCCTGAAGTCTGTAATCATGTGTAGCACACTCAGGTATTGGTATGAATGTCAGGTAATTAAATATCCCTTTGACACATTTTTTCTACAGGTGGACCTGACCTATAATTCCTTGTCAGTGATTAGGCAGACAACCACATATCAGAAGGCTTATCTCAAAAATGAGGAAGACCTGCAGAACTGTCCCCATTCCTGGGAGCTGACCTTACCTTCCAAGTATCCCCATTGTTACTGGCTGTCTTCCTTTAATGCTCTGATTGTCGCAGCCTCAGCAAAGCACTGACACCAAGTCACTACACAGGTACATCCAAAGTCAATTAACTTCTCCTCACTTCAGTTTGCTATTCATAAAAAACCTGATTAAACTATTCAAGCACCCTGATAAAAACCTGATTAATAAATTAATAATAAATTCATAACTTATTCATAACCTGATTTATAAATTCATAGATAAACCAGAGTACCTGCAATCCCCATCAGTATATAATCACTATGTATTTCAGATGACCTGAATGTACCCTGAATATCCCTGTTAAGAGTTGGTTGGTTTGTTTGTTTTTCAAGTGGGATGCCTGGTGTATTTAAAAATGGCTTGTATACTTATTTCCTTATCATAGAACAATACGAAAATCATAAGATGAAATGTGAAAATCTGAACACCAATTCAAATACAAAAGTTTGCACATACAATAACAGGAACAAATCAGCCGTGCTGTTGTTTAAAAACTTTGGGAGCGCCAAGGCCTCCCAAATTTTGATTTTCCTGTGTATAGAAAACAATGCATAAGAAAAAAAAAAAATCTAGCATTTTCAGAGTAGCAAATGGTACCATTTCAGGAACATCTATAACTGAGTGTTTGAGTAACGCTGAGCCATATTTCTCACCTCTCAGGTTTACTTGCATTAGGCCAATTGATTGAGCATTTACCCAGTGCACCCCACTCACTGGAAGGTTCAGTTGGAAATAATTCTCATGGTGAAGACATTTGTTAAGGTGTTTTTTCCAGGAAGCACTGCTCAGTCTCCGTAGTTCATCTCTACCTGTGTGTCAGCTTTGAGAAACCACTGACAGAGGGAAGGTGGCTGTCAGGGTTCAGTCTCATCTACTTAGTCTTTTACGAGGCCAAAATTAGCTTCATCTTGATTAACTTAGTTTCTCCACAGACTACCTAATGGATCTACCCCAATTTACTCAGCCTTCAGATCACTTACTTAAGTAGAGAGATCTGAAGTGATCTGAACATGTTAATTTCTCTCTTTAAATAAGCAAAGACTGATAAATTCGAAATTTTTTGCATTTTTTATGCCCCCATCCATATGAAATGCAGGACTTTTTTCGACACAGTGCCAAAAGCCTCCTATAAACAACTAAGTACCTTCACCATTTTTCATACAAAACAAAGGAGTAATACTGAGGTTGCTCAGTGCTAGATAGATACTATCCTGCTTAATTATAAGGAAGAAAAAGACAACCATAAATGAATCCGAGACTGATGACTTAAAAGGAAAGCTATGCCACAATTAGCTTGGCTAATTATCCAGGGCCCAATGCAAAGCATGCTGAAAGCAGTGGAAAAAATCCCACTCTTGCATTTAACTGGACTTGGAACAGTAACCCTTTAAGGGGCAAGGGGCCTTTAAAATGCTGTTTCCTACAACAATTTCCTTTCACAAAAACAAAGTAACGACCTTCCAAAAGGCAAAGAAGGCACAGAAGCTGATTAGAAAACATGGCATGGTATGTGGCTAGATGACACCTGTAACCAACTAGCAGGTTCAAGGACCATCTTGCACTACAATTCAGACGTGAATTGAACAGTTTGACACTCACTATCCTTGCTGCTAACTTTTCTGAGTTACCTGTGAGCTGAATTTCATTTAGAAAAATAAAATTGAGTTTTACTGTTAATACAGACTATTCACTGCAGGTGAAGTTTCCCCAGTGATCACAGTCGATATGCCTCTTCATGAGATCTTGTTGCAATAGAGTAGCAAAGCCAAGAATGGTAGTATGAAGAGAAATGTAGACCGAGATAGACTAAGAGATGTGTCCAAGGACCACAGAAGCAAGTTAAGGAAAAGCTGGATCCTGACACTGGTCTGCCACTGATGATAGGCCAAGAACATCCATTCCTTCTTAGATTAAATACAGATTACTTCTCACATACAAAAGGAAAATACTTCTCTAACACTGAATGAACAAACTGAGCGCTGCAGGAAACCTGACATCCTTAAATCATCTTGGAGACAAAAAGGACTTGGAGAAAGATGGGTTACAATTCAGAAACAATTTTACAGACTTTATTCCAAAAATCAATGCTTGGCCAGGAGAGGATTTTTGAAGTTTTCTCCATTTCTGCACATACAGCCATTTTCTCTTGTAATCTGTTTCTACAAGCTGAGAATTTAGAGAAGCCTTAGTAGCAGCACTCAGAGACACAGAGAACTCTAATGCCAATAAGCTTTTACTAGAGGTTCTGATGGAAAAATCTACATGAACAGATAAGAGATTTGGAAATTAGATTTTAATTTGGTACTATTTTTGGCAGAAAAATCCACATTGATCTGAGTTTTGGGAAAAGTTACTGTAATCCTCATGGCAACGGGGACATAGTGAATTTTAGGGAAGAAGCAGGGGGGATAGCTAAAACTGTAAAAATATTGAACATGTGGTTTTACAGCCTGTCATGTATGTTCTTAATTCTGCTTTTGTTCTTCTCCCTCCCTACTTCACGACTCCCAGGAAATAGAAGGGGATGCAGATGAGAGAAACTAACTCCCCATGACGGTGGCAATGCAACTTTCTAGCCCCAGACAAGTGCAAGAAAAATCCAACACAGTGCAACAGCCACTATGTGGCCTGAAATAGCTTAGCAGAGCACACAAGCCCAGGGAAACTCACTACTGCTCCCATGTTAGCATTGCCTGTCAGCCCTAAAATAACTCAGAAGCGCTCAGTAAGATGGGACTGTCCCTTTGGTTTCTGAGTCCCAGTGAAGGATCAGAAGGTCCCATGTTAAAAACAGCTCCCTCGAAGTGGAGCACCCTTGATTAGCCCTTAGATTAAATGCTTCAGAGAACTTATAAATGATAACTTCGAGAACAGATTAGGTTCAGGCTTATTTTAAATTGATGTTTTCTTACTTTGTGCTGTTTTTCAGGAGGGGAGGGTGAGGAGGGGACAACTGTATTTTCATTTTGATAATCAAGAAATGAACTCATAGGTTTCCCAAAATTACTTTGTTTTCATTTTAGCCTTGTCATACAGACAGAATAGGGGCAGGCACAGCACTAAGTGCTGTAGACAAACACCCCAGAACACTGGTAGACATAGACAAACCTTGAGATCCCAGTGATGAGGGTACATTTCCAATTAAACTGCATGTACAAATTTAGGGCAGATATTATTTATTAATAGACAAAAGGAATAGTTCCCTTGTCATTTGCTATAATAATTGCAGTCCCTGGCATTGGTCTGTGCTCTGCCTTTCAAGAGAAAGGAGTAGCATCTGCCTCCTCCCTGTAACACTCTCTGATGGAGGGGTGATATTGGTGATACTGCAGTTATTTTTTTTTTTGCAGCTGTCACATTCCTTTCTTACACTGGTAAACCTCTTCCAGAACAGCCTCACTGCCCTGTACACTAAGCCCATGGGAAGGTCAAAGCACTAATACTTATTCTGAAACATGCTTATCACTTTACACTACACAGCCCTTAAGCACTTAAGTTGCACACCTCCATGAGGGAGAAGAGGTACCCAGCTGACAAAAGCTTGGAAAAAACATGGAATCCACTTACAACCACCTCTGTTAAGGATACAAGATTATTTTTGTTTAAAAAGACTATATTTTATGCGACCGTAGTAATTACAACAGGCTGAGATATTCACCTTTGACTGTAACCTGAGCACTGCAAGATGCCTGTCCTGTGCTGTTTTCAGCCAGACAGGTATAAATCCCATCATCTTCTGGTAGGGCATCTTGGACAGTCAGTTTTGCAACTCCATCTTCAAAAGTGGAATGGGCATATTGAATTGGCTGGTCTGCAGACAGAAAGGAAGAGAATTGACTTAATACATCAGCCACAAATTTGAAAACTTCAAAAATTTCAAAACACTTGTTTTCAGTGAAATCTGCATGCCTAACGCCAGCATATTAAAGTCCAGAGCCAAATCCCACTCTCTGCTGCACAGCCACTGCTCTCTAGTGACTACAACCAGCAGCATCCCATGCACAAACCACAATATGGTTTTCAGACAGAGCTCACCATCAGATTCACTGGGAGCTACCTTGAGTAGCAAAAGGAGAAAAACTTATCTTTGATTCACTTTGAGGTGGATAAAACAAGAAATGTGTGTTGGTAAAGACATTGTTTCCATCTTGTAATTTGCCTGAAACTAGATAAAGCGCAGATAAAGCTAGATGTGCAAAATCTGTCAGGCATGAAGAAGCACTTGAAGTCCTCCAAGAGGCACTTTGTAGTGAAAGACATTCCAAGAGAGACAGCAAAATTGGTGATGGAGCCAAGAAGCTGATTTACAGAAGCAATCAATCTGCACTACAGTATGTCCAGTAACAGAAGGGTACAGTCTCATCTGTGGTGAGGTGGCTATTAAGGAAGCTCATTTTAAGAAACTAGTTCCTTGAATTGGTTTGTAACATGCTTAAATATTAGTATAGATGGTTTAAAGTTGCCTTGCTATTGTCTCAGGAACTGTCATCAATCTCAGCCTTACTTTCTGAAATGCTTCTGCAATCTGTTTTCCCAATATTAAATAGTTTCCACTACTGAGTCATCTTTGGTTGCTTTCCCAGTATATGCAATACTTAAGACAGTCTTATACCTGTGCATAAACATTATGCTGGAAATAGAAATTAGGATATTCTAAGGGAAGAGGCTGAAAGAGCAGAGAAATTGTGCAGGACTCATTTGAAGATGTCTGTCACTGAGAGCTTGTGGTCAGAAAAGATCAAAATTTATTTCATTGCCAAAATAATTTTAAATGACAAAGCTCCAGGATTTCTAAGAACCACTATGAGCAGGATAAATTAAATGATGGGACAGATTTTTCTCTCTCATCTCTGATTTTTAAAGGAAGCCAACTCAAAAGGCAATTATTATCTATGTGCTATCTAACTGCATACAGAGTTTCATTCTGAAATACAAACATGTGCCAAAATCAGCATCATCCAATACTTGCACATGTTATAAAATGCGGTAGATGATCTTCATCCTGTGCTTATAAGCCATCTGTTCGTTAAGTTTGCAAATTTTCTATCACATGAAAAATTGGGGCGAATGTTTAATCAACTACCCAGAACACTCCAATTTTAGAATAAAATCTCTCCAACCTCTGTCACGGGTCACATATTCTTATTACTGGTTCCTCTGAGCTAATTTTCACTCAGTTACACACAGACTGTTGGAACTATTATGTTGAACCACACAGTTTTTGCATGTGGGAATAGCACTACATTCAAATACGTATGTGTAGAGCTAAAGCCCAAGCAGACAAAGTTTTCTGCTAGAGGACAAGGGGCACTGAACTTCCTTCCTGGCCCAGCTACAGAATGTCTGACTTGGCAGGGTCCCTGCCTGGGAATCCGAAATCGAAAATATTACTGGTGCCAAGTGATGCTATGATGCTGTATCAGAAATACACTTGGGATAAAAGCTGTAACATCAGAAGCAGAACAACGCCTTTATATTTCTGTTATAAGGAAGAAAATGGATAGGGTAAGTGTTCTGCATGGAAAAAAAAAAAAAAGGGCACTCCTACAGCATGTCCTCAAATTTTGTCTGGGTTCTTTTTCACACCAGCTCCCAACAAAACTCTAATCCAAGACACTACTTTTTAGCATTATTCACAAAATACTGAATTCACTTGCAGAACAGCCTTTTCATTAGAACCCAGAAAAGAAGCACAAGCATACCAGCCCTTAGGAATAACCTGCAGCAAGAGTCTAAGTTACGTCCACAGTCCTTATATTTTGATGTAATAAAAACAACTCTCCCAGTAGTGAAACATTCCTTTCTCCAGAGGCAGAACAGTCAAATCTCCAGGACAGCTTGGCAGCAGGAACAATAACAAAAAATACCTTTCTGCTGGCATGTTATGCCTGAAGAAAGGAAATTTTCCCCTGGTCCATTTATTAAAAGCTTTCTGGACAAATCACAAAGCTATTCTAAAACCAAACACCACTCAGAGAATTGTTATGCTAAAGTCATGGTCATGCTGTTCTTAAATTCAGCAGAAAGAGGTTCAGTTAAACTTAGGGAGAAAGAAAACCCACACAGAAAGCAATATGAATAGAAATATACTTAAAACAGTCATACATTCCTTATTCCTGCAACTGAAAAATAAGTTATTCAGAAAGCATTTCAAAAGATAAAAAAATAATCATAAAAAGTTGGAAAAAAGCTTTAATGGTAGATTTGCAGAGAAGAGGTTGGATAAAATTCGTAGTTCAGTCAGACAGCTCTTACTTGTGCAGTCGCTATGAATATGGAAAAACTACTCATCCTTGCAGATGGTAAGAAGTAATTACAGACAATGCAAAGGATACATCATCTATTTTTTGTCTTGCTTGACCTGAAGGAGAGGTCAATCTGTAAAATGCTTGGAAAATGTTTTGAATTTGTATGTAGTCACAGCTGGTAAATATTCTTGGTATCTAAAGTAGTACGTGTATGTAACATTGTACAAGAGGTTGTTGCAAGGCTTTTAGTTCTCAGGTGGTGTGGATTCCTGGGAGATCGGAGAGGGCAGACTGGACACCATCCAGTCTGTTCAGCATCAAGGGGTGGCCAGCCTGGAAGGGAGCAGGTTCTGCTTCCTTCCTTTTTTTTCCCCCTCTTTGTTTCTCAAAGCAGCCTTCTGTTCATGTTTGTTACGATTGCCAACTTGGTCTTTACATTCATTATTTCACAATATACATTTCAAGATATATATTCTTTTCTCACTATTCCACTCAAAAATGAATTCTGGTTTGTTATCATTGTCATGCTTGGAAGACAATTTGCATTTGATATTGTCTAGTGAACTTTACACATCCTGTCCCAGGTGATTTGTATTTCTGTGGAGTTCTGCAAAAGTGCTGTGTTTTGAACAGTAGTGGGATTGCTCACAGCATACTGGTTTTTCCTATTGTAGCAGAGATCAGTTGTGAATATAAAAAACTTTATATTCCAAACATGGAGAGCAGATGCTAATAAACCATTTTTTTTAAACAGAATTGGCCTGCCTGCCTCAAATTATATACTGTGAATACACTGTTTTCTTCATATGGACAGTTGATGAAAGACTCCATGTCATTTTGCCAAAAGCACTGTTATGTCTGCTTGGAGTAATATTTCAGGACCAGGAGAAAGGAGAAACACAACTTTCTCCTTTATTTGATCATGGATATAAATATGAGAAGTTTGTAGTATCTAGCTAGGTGGTAGGCAGGAAGGAAATGTTTGCATTCAATTGGATATCACAACAGCCAATTTGATCCTTAAGCAAAATAATAATCCTAGGAGTGTACATGGAATTATCAACATTAAACAACTGTTTATAATCCATTCACTTTTGTATCAAAATGGTATATAAACAGTTATGTCTCACTATCCTATGCAAGACAGAAATTAAACCATAGTGATATGTTTCAGCAGTCTGGAATGAAAGTTGTGTGCTTGTGTCTTCAGAATAATATATGATGTCTCTAATTTTTATTATTATGAGAGCTTCTTGTGCTTCTGTTACGGAGACTCATCACTGCCTTTCGATTTAAGAGCAGAACTAATGCACTGGCTCTCACTTCCAGAACCCTAATGGTTTGAAATCCAACTAACTAAAAAACCCTGCCCTCACCTGCATTGTGATATTGAGCCCATTGCAGTTAGAAGCTGGGAGGCAATGCAAACGTGGTTATACCTGGACAGGGGCAGACTTACATGAGCTCAGCGAGAAGAAAGGTCAGTGTAAAATAAACTACCTGAAAAAAAGGCGGGGGACACAGTGCATCACAGACACATGCAGCTTATTCATCTACAGGCTGTATGTTTCAGGAGACAACAGTCTTCAGATCAGAACACGGTTACATAAATGGAAATAATGTATCTATGCCCGATGAGCTGCAAGTAATTTGAAAATCAACCCAAAGTCAGTCGTCTGAGACAGGAAGATGCTCTGTATGTGAAGATAACAGTATAACTACATCATTCAATGTCTAAGGGAACACTATGAGCAAGGTATCTTGGAATATGAAATGACTGACTCAGAGTTTCTCCTGAGCTGCAAGACAATTCTTGCACAGCCAAACAGAGATTCTACTCATGCCTGCAAAGGAGGAACTTGAGAGTAGCCTTGAGACAGAGAAACAAATTATGTCCAATGGGAGAGTGTCAGAACCTTTACTCACATGTTTTGTGCTGTAAATAAAGCACTGGCCTTTCTATTCTAGACATGGAGTTACTGGGGAGGGGAACGGCCCAGGCTGTGGGAACATACCAGTCTCAAGGTCACGGTTCATTTGCCCTGCCACCTTTTTCAGTGATCCCATTTACTCTGAATAGCTAAAGAAAAACAGAGATCATGTGCAAATAATTAATTTTAAAATAATCCTGGAGGAAACATCTTTATAGCAAAGTATGCTATTCTTTGTTTCTAAACACAAACACACAAAGATGGATAGACTGGGACAGTCTGCAAAAAAAAAAAAAAAATCAATTGCACTTCAGGAGTAAAGGAGGTGATCAAGAGTTAAGCTGAATAAATTTTTCTAGCATTTAACAGATATGGCTTTAAAAGGAAAGAGCCCTTAGCCAAAGCATGTAGTGCCTGGATTTCTGAAATCATTTGGAATCGAAGCAAAACACTGATGTTCAGGCCTAACTCTGATATTAAGAGGAAGCTAAGAAAACTTGACTGTTCAGTTGTGTAATCAGGACAGGGTTGGAGATTATACAGTCTGATAAAAGTAAAAAAAATTTACTTTTTGTTTTAGTCACCCTTAGGCAAACGTTAGAATCTCAAGGAACACATTTCTAGTCGAGAAGCAACCAGAAGAGCTGTGATTTCAATATGTGGGGAACAGAGCTATTATGATAGCCAATTATGATCCTCCCAGCTGATGGAAGGGTGGAATCAGGCATTGATTTCCTCCCTACCGTAAAGAGTGAAATACTACACTTAGACTGAAAAGCATAAACACATATATTGAAAAATGAATGATGTTTAAATGATCACTTGCTTTCCTATCACTTGCAACCCTAAGGTTGTTTGCATGGTACAGCTGGAATTGTGCATTTCGTGGATGGGCTGATTGCTTTGCATGAGCAGTGCTAGGTCTAACAGGGTACTAGAAGTGATTTCTGATAGTTCAAAAGGGGCAGAGAAGTTTTGATGTAGCACTTCTTTATTCCTATTTAATTAATCTGTTGTTATGTTTATGTATAAGAGGCGTTTTAAGGCAAAGCAGAAGCAATTTGAGACAAGCCAAAACCTGAGTTAAAACTAAATATGAATACAAGCTCACTCACTACTTATATGTGCAGGTAGGCCCTTCCTACATATCTTCTGTGAGTTAGGTTATAGCATTCTGGTAATTTTTACACTCCTACAACATAACTCTCAAATGATTCAGAGTTTTGAGTGGAAACTAAATTTAATTGGGAGTGGTACCTACAGTAGCTACACAGAAAAGTTTCACTTGGCTGAAACATGGTGCTAATAATGCCAAGGTCACAGGTTTGATCCCCATAAGGGCCATTGTCCTAAGAGTTGGACTTGATGATCCCTGTGGGTCCCTTCCACCTCAGAATATTCTGTGATACTTTGCTTAGAACTTACCGTCTCTGCAGGATCATGATGCCAACCCATTATGCTCAGAACAGATGTACGTGCCAAAGGTGTGGGGGCAGCAGCCGTATCACAGCGCTGTGAAGGGCCATGTGACACAGCCCAGGTATCTCACTTGGGCACAGCCATGTGACATGGCCCAGGTCACTCAGCTGGGCCCAGCTGTGTGACATGGCCCAGGTATCTCACTTAGGCACAGATGTGTCCCCAGCAGCAGCACAGCCATGTGACACAGCCCAGGTCACTCACCTGGGCACAGCCAGGTGTCCCCAGCAGCAGCACAGCCGTGTGACATGGCCCAGGTCACTCACCTGGGCACAGCCGTGTCCCCAGGAGCGGCACAGCTGTGTGACACGGCCCGGGTCACTCACCTGGGCANAGCCAGGTGTCCCCAGCAGCAGCACAGCCGTGTGACATGGCCCAGGTCACTCACCTGGGCACAGCCGTGTCCCCAGCAGCAGCACAGCTGTGTGACACGGCCCGGGTCACTCACCTGGGCATAGCCGTGTCCCCAGCAGCAGCACAGCCGTGTGACACAGCCCAGGTCACTCACCTGGGCACAGCTGTGTCCCCAGGAGAAGCACAGCCGTGTGACACGGCCCGGGTCACTCACCTGGGCACACTCGTGTGACACAGCCCGGGTCACTCACCTGGGCACACTCGTGTGACACGGCCCGGGTCACTCACCTGGGCACACTCGTGTGACACGGCCCGGGTCACTTACCCGGACACAGCCGCGTCACCAGCGCACCCTGCTGGCCACAGCGCAGAACTGCGGCACAGAGCCTGCGAGCACCTGTCGCGCATTTCATGCCCGCGGAAAGGGTTTCCTTCAGGTGTCCCAGCAAGTTGCATTAGGGTGATTTAGAGCGTTTTGGGGTGTCAGTGCTTTCATGCAGGTGTTGTAGAGCAGGGGAGTCCTTACCATTGAGAAGCCACGTGATGTGAGGCACAGGGACCCCTCCCACACAGCACTGCAGCACAAAGTCTTGCCCTTCGCTCACAGTGCATCCTTTCAAGACACTGGAAAAGCACGGAGCAACCTCTTCAACTTTAGGTCCTTTAAAACCAAAATGAAAACAGTTCCTTTAACCCAAATTGATGAAATTAGCTTTACCGTTTAGTGCCTTTTTCTAAGTATGCTTAGACGGTATGGCCAGGCTAACCATGGTGAAATGTTTTATTGGGGGATAGAAATAATTTTGAGCAGTGGACTGGTATAAAGAAAGGATTCTTCTATCATCTCCAAGGCAGGCATTGCCAGGTCTCAAGCTCAGTTTTAGGTAGTGATTATATATGCCAGAATCCACCATTTGGAGCCAATCACTAGAAGCGTATGCAGCAGATTAGCAGAGAGCTCAGCACAGAGAAGAGGAAGGATAATTCTTCTCTCTTGTCTGTCTTCTCCCAGTCCCTCTCCCAGTGAGAAACAGTGTGACTTAAGGATGCAGTTTACAAGTCTCCCATGAGACAGAAAGAAATTGTCTTGGGTATCCTGGTTTAACTTCAGGCACAGCAAATAGAGAAAAACTGCATAAACATGAACATAGATCCAGAATAAAACTTAAAACCAGGTGAAAAGATTAGAATTAAGGACAGTATTTGCTAAAGCCAACAAAGTTTTCAACCAGACAAGCAAGACAGTGCCTTCGAGCTTAAAATAATTTGTCACTGGAACATATTCTTGAATTTCGCAAAACACGATTCTCATTCCTTCCCTTTTCTTCTTATTCACTTTACTGCACAGAAGTGATTTGTACTCAAAAAACAAAATCAAGTTTGCAGTGTAGAAATTTTTGCTAAGCAACTTCAAAAAACTAAACGCAGAACAACAACAACAAAAAACCCATTGACAGTCTGTATTAAATACAAGCATTTATAGGAAACCTGAGTAGAGAATAGGTCTCCCAGCATACAGAACATTTACCAAGGTGGTTGTAGCTATACAAACAACAAAGACCAACACGTCAGAAGCAAAACTGATGCAGAAAGTGGCTTGCCAGCTCACACCAAATTATTCACAGAGGTATGAATCAGAATTAACCTGCATTGAGAAGTCAAATAAAAATTATGTAGTCACCACCCTCTGACAGTTTAAAAAAGCCCAGCCACAGTTTCCAAAGTGCAGATGGGCTCACAAGAGCTTACTTACTCCTGACAGTTAACAACCAGCTGGTGGAAGTCTGGCCTTTGGAGTTGGCAGCCGTACAGCTATAAGATCCATTGTCCCTCAAGCAGGCTTTCTTTATCCATAGGCAATGAATTCCATCTTCCTCATATATTTGGACATCTTCTCCAGCTTTAATAGGTCGACCTTCTTTGAACCACTCCACATCTGGTTTTGGCTTCCCTGAAACTAGACAATCAGACATTTGGATTTTTCTGAATGGGTATTCATAATTAGTGTTATTTAGTATAATTCCATTATTCACTTTAGTGTAAATTAGGTACAATTCACACATACATAATTATACAAACCTTAATGGAAAATACACAAAACTGTTGTGAGAAAGACAGTTCGATATTTCTAATCTTCTAAAATTTCTTGGTCAGTCCGTCTTCTAAAATAACAAATATTTGGTAACCTTTAAAACCGTATCTGAAAAAAACCATTTCTGTCAGAAAACTGTTCTTCTAAAAGTCACAGACAAACCAGATGTGAAACAAACACAGAAGGTTCTGTCCAAACACAAACGCATCTTTACTCCTCACTGGCACAGGTTGCCCAGAGGCTGTGGACTTTCCCCGCCCTGGAGATACTCAAAAATCACCTTGCTACAGTCCTGTAGCTGCCTGAGGTGAGGCTGCACGAGCAGGGAGATGGGCCCGTGAAAGCAGCCCTGGGTGCCACCTGCAGAGAGGATTCTCAGGAGAGTTTCTCAGATGACTTATTAAAGTGCATTAGGGACATTCCACTGTAACTTCCCTGCAGACACCTTGTCTTTGCATGTAAGAGGTTATGCTTTGGCTCCAAAACCAAATGAAAAGGCATTCACTGGCTTCAATAAAAACTGGATGATCCCCTTGTTTCTCTACAACAGGGACTGTATTTCCCTACCAAACAGGGGCATGATTTAGTTAAAGCTTGCAAAGTGTGTGAAATGCTCTGAGAGAAAACCATTCAGTTTTCACAATTCAAAATTCTTTTTAGTAACAGACCTGAAAAATAAATTATTCAAAATGTGCCAGGATCTTTGGAATCTTTTCTCCACTCCAAGCGCTCTTGACTTGTGACAGAAATTATATTCTGTACTCATGGGGCAAGACTTATCCAGAAATGAAATAAATTACCATGGTGTTGTGTGATTGTTTTTCGGCCTCTAGAGAAATAAAATACCAATTTCTTTATCATTTCTGTGAACACTTTAAAGTGTGTTATTTTTTTAAAAATCAGCAGAAAAGTACTATTTTCAGATTATTCCAGATTCCAGATTATATTCTAAAATTGCAATTTAAAAAAAACAAAAAAAAGAGAAGTGTTCCAAATCTACTACCCAGATTCAAAAAAATGCAACTCTCATTACTCTTCTGAGAGGTTAAAACCCATGCAAATTCTGTGGAGCAAATTCTAAACCTCCCTTTTAATTCTGACTTTATCATTTAAGATATTAGGGAGTGCTCAGATCAGGCTGACCAAATATGAGACATAAAAATAGATGCCGCAAGGGACATGCAGTGACCGATTGTATTTTCTTATCTGATTTGTTTTTTGGCTCAAGGGCAGTATAACTAATTACAGTTCTGGAAAGTGTACCACCCATTTTCTGTCTTGCACCCTCATATAAGGGGGCCTAAAACTACCTCCTAGAAGGAGCAGCATTGGTTGTATTTGAGGAAACCCCAGACGAGAGAGGAGATGGACAATATGGTATTGGATGGTTGGAAATTTCACTAAGTATTGTGGAAACAGCATTGGATTCTTCTTCTGTTTCCAAAAGGCTTTAGGAGAGCAACTTTCAAAGAAGGAGGAATTGTTTTCCACTTCTGCAGAAGGGGAACTTGACTAACCTCAGGGTCTCTGATAACTTTCATTCATTTACCTTTGCTCTTGAATTTAACCTCCTGGCCTTCTGCTGCTTCCAGGCTCCATGGATGGCTCTCAAAATGAGGGGGAATTCCCAGGGGCTCCCTCTTCTCCTCCACTACACCCTCCCGGGCTCCAGACCTGTTTTCTGCTTCTCTAGTCCTGGGACTGACGTGCCCTGTCAGAGGTGCAGTTTGTTGAGCTGACATCAGGAGCTGCACAGCCCTTTTCCTGTTTTCACCCTGTCTGATGGAAGTGGCCTGGGGTTCTGCCTTTGGTTCTGGTTGCAGTTTGACAGATTGTAGTGTGATGGTGCTTGAAGTTTTCTGCAAGACCTGAGGTCCCTTTTTTCCTTCTTTATGTTCTTGAGAAGACACCGTGTTGGCTTCTTGGTGCTGTTCTTGCTTGCTTTCTTTGGCTTCTCTGGTGATGCAAAAGGACTCTTTCTTTGCTGACACTCTGTTTTTGGCTTCAACCATGAGTTCTGTGCTGCTGGATTTCAGCTCTTTAGCAATCCCATTGCTGGTTGCCTGTTTGAATTCCGAATTTTCAACAGCTTTAACGGCAAGTGTGGTTGATTTTGAGGGCATGCTGAAGGAAAAGGAGAAGTCTGGAGATATATGACACTGTATAAAGACTCATTATTATTATTATCAGCAATGATATAAATATATAAGCCCTTATCAAAATGTGAACTGATTAGCCGTTAGATTCTTTCACACAGATCAAGAACATGGGTGAAAGAGTTGAAGTGAAAAGCTTCACAAAATGCAGTCAGGGCTCAGACACTATCTCAAATCAGGAATTTCTGGATACAAATCCACTGCTCAAATTCTAACACGGTTTGTGAGTCAGACATTAACCTTGCACACACTGCTTTAGATGGGAGGCATTTACATGCGATCTGAATGACCATGATGTAACAATACTTGATGCTTTAATAAATTGAGGTCATGTACAATTATAGATCAAAATGTCACATAAAATACTTCCCTAAAGGGAAATGAAAATGTAAATTGTGCAGTGATTTTACTATTTCTAATGATGGTGTCTTGTAATTTAGGTAATTACAATAGAGGACTGATAGCAAACTTGACCAAAGTCTAGGGGAGGAAGAAGGAGTGTTGGAAAATTAAAAGCTTGACTGGATGTAACAATATCAGCTATGGATTTATTTCCATAGGAAATAAAGAGTTTCTTAGAATTATGATGGATCTGCTGATCAGTACAAGAGTAGAACAAGAGTAGCTGACTAACTGGGGACTTGAATCTAAGTCTCCTTCATTGAAGCTGACTGCCTTGATCACTAAGCTATTAGCTGTATTGTGTCTGTGTCTCACACTTCCATAGTATTACTCCAAGGTAGAATTGGAACACATTTCAAACAAGGGCAGTAATTTCTAGCCCAGCTCTGTTTTGCTCTACTTGGTGCCATTAACTTATTCTCTCAGGGAGAACTGGGATATTTGTTGGGGTACTTTATTCAGCCAGAGTTGGATGCACTGTTTGAGATTTGCAGTTACAGCTGGAAGACTTCTTTATTTTACAAAATATCTTCTTCTTTTTTTTTTTTTTTCCCTTTTTTTTTTTTTTTGGTGTGTGTGTGTGAATAAGTGATGGAGGATGCAAAACTACTCTGGAGAATGACATGCATGGGGAGTTCTGCCTGCAATGCTACACAGTTTCATTTACACTAAACTTACTTTCAAGTATGTTCCTAAAAATCACACAGATCTGAAAAACAGAACAGCATAGCATTTTCAATTCCACTTTGCAGTTAGGACAACGAGAACATGCCATTCTGAAATCTCACCCAGGGCATGTGAGGACAGATTAAACATCTCAATGAGTACAAAGCAACTGACCTTCATCAAAGTGTCTTATACAGACACCCTTGAACTTTTCATTCCTGCATTTTCTATTCATGAAGTAATTTTAGAAAATTATTTTAAAAAATTATAGCAATTTAATTTTAAAAATCTTGATAAATGCTTAAAATACTAGTTTTTTCTTTTTTGTTACTTTACCTTTACTTTTTTATCTGTTTTCAGACAACAGCAAAGACCACGGCCATACCATGTTTAGTTTGTGACAGGAAAGAACAATGAGCTCAGCACTGACAAGGTGCACTCAGGCTGTTAACTCCAAAAAGGAAGTTTGACCCTCTGGTACAGCATATAATTTCTCCTCACACACGTTTCCTTTTCAGATTATACAACTATTTTGCTATATGGGAACAGTGAGCATAAAACCATATGAATTTTGCTTTCCTGAACCAGACCAGAACTCTGTACTTCAAAATACTACCACCAGTTCCACCAGCTATGTCATAGGATTCTACCAGGACAGCTGAACTGAGCAGCAAGGGAGAATATTTTTCCAAGAAAACATTTTCTAACTTCCAAATACACACTGACCCCTCCAAAAATTTATCAGTTTATCAGGAAAGCACATGCAGTAAATGTCAAAATTAGTTCACTGCAATTAAATAGTCAGAGAAAGTACTCCAGTAAAAACATACCAAGGTGGCTGAGTGTATGTGTCACTCTTATCTGGACCTGAAATATAAAAGAAGAAACAGGTAACTTCTACATACAATACTGGACACAATTTGATAAATTTGAAGGATTTAAAGCAAAACACATACTTAAGAACCTTCACTCTTCAAATTTTCAATCCACTGAAGTCAAGATTGACTATCACCACACCTGAAGTTGATATGGACAACAGGAAGCTGCTCAGCTGAAACACAGAGTTCTTGGTCCATTTCGAGACATTTCTGAACCATGTTCTCACAATCCTGCAGAACTAAAGGTTCTGTGAGCCTCAAAAGCTCTTCGTTGGGGGAGAAAAGGAATAGATTCCAACTGGGATGCAGCTCATCAAATCTTACGACAACACCACAGAACTTGCAGAGGTGGAGAAAGACAAACCATTAATCAGTCCTACACCTGAGTGTGCTCACAGCGAAACTGCTGCTGTCCTCTGGCTAAAACATAGAACCAAGTTACAGGAGTAAAACCTCCCGAAACCTGGGCTCGCCTGTAAGTATTTACCAACTCATTTGCTGTGTAGCAAGAATTATCCTGTTTAACATAAATAACACAAAAGCTAATGCATCACATTTCTTCATTTTGCAACACCACCAGGAAATCTGGAAACAGATTGATTTGCCAAGGTGCCTCATCAGCTGGGTTGATAAAACTGAGCACATACTGGCCCACAGTCTCCTAATTTCTAATCCTCTATGAATTCTCAAAACCCTTGGAAGTGTTTGTTTCTCTTGGGGGCAGTGTGAGATAATAAATAGTTGTGCTGAGAGATATACCATTCTAGGTCAAACACTAACCACATCTCTCCGTTACCCCCTAATTAACATTTCAGTATGCAACTTGTTTTCTCCTGGTCAGATCAAAGCTGCACCTATACTGCTGGCAGCTGTGAGACTAGAAACTACAGTAGAAAGACATGCAATAATTAATTTGCAAGATAAGAATTTTTTCAAGTCCCCAACAAGCACTGCATAAAAATGCTTTCAGAGTCTCTGCCTCAGGGAAAAGATGAATTCATGTGATGAATTATATCCTGATGTCCACTGTGTTTTGCAAGCAAAAATCCACATCTAAATGGTCGGACTTGCCATGACATTCAGAGTGTCCAAAAGAATCTATTTACACACAAACAAAACTTGCAGTGAGAGAGGGAGAAAACCCATTGACCTAATTTCAATAAACCTGTCAATAAACAGTAACAGAAATATAAAAATTTAAACTGAAAAGACTGGATAAATGCAGAAAAGGAAATTCCATACTGGTTGCAGACAATACCAAAGAACCCTGTCAAGTAAAAGAATATTTCTTCTTCCCTCTTCCTCTTCCACTCTGGGAAAAAATATAGCTATTGAAGGAAAATATCTATATATGAGACTGCATGTCTTTGAAAGAAAATGTAGTACTTCTGAACCCCTTGTCTGTCTACTGACATCTTGCAGCAACTCTGACAACCTGATTTAATTGATAATGAAAGAATTAGGTATTATATATTGTGGTCAGGTAAGTGGAATCATCCAATTAATCAAGAGCATTGCAAAAGAGTGCCCTTTTTACTGACCTGCACTAATCCAAGAAAGAATGCCCACATTATTCAGAGATGTGGTCAGCATCTGAAGCAAACATATATCGCAACTGACTTTCTGACCCCAGTTCCGCATCATCTCTCAAGGCAGATGTAGCCATTACAGAGCAGAAAGCTCACCACTCCAGGGAGAACAATTAGGGATCGTGTTTTATGTTTAGATAAAAGGCTTATTGTAAGAAAGAGCCCTTTCTGTAAAACCTCTGTCAAACAGGCAAACTGTAGAAGCTTCTTCTACAATGGCTTCATCAGATCGGAACTTACGGATAAAAAGTACAGCTTTAAGTTGTAGAAGAGCTAGCTGTGGTTCTGAGCATCCCAAATATACATCCACTTGTTATTTATATTCTTGATTCTCACCTTACAGAGTGACAGCATTGATATAAAACCAAAAGTCTTGCAACAGAAAAATTCACTGCTGGGTGTATATGTAACCCATTGACCTCCTGACTGCAGCTGAAGGCAGCAGCTGTGGATTTAATTATTTAATTGTGTCCAGCGACTGCTTACCCACTGACTGATGAATCTCCTCTTTAGTGGGCTTGCTGAAGGCTGTATGATTTTGTGGCTGATGCAAAGGGCACCCTAAGAAGCATCAAACTGCAAAATGAGCTGCACATGACAATGCATGTATGGAATAGAACATCCTACTTATGCAAAGACATTTGTTTCCTTAACAAGCAGTGAAATAGGTAGGATTGGAGGTTGAGAAGCCTGATTTTTAATCTTATTAATTTGGGGTTTTTTCTCTCTTAAAATTTAGAATTATGCTCCTTTACTTTACTTTCCTAGTTCTACAAATACAGATAAAATTTTGCTTCCTATAAGGGAGTTGGTATAAATGTGCATCTGGTGCTAGTGCTCAACAAATACAAATTTAATTACCGATTGTAATGACAAGTGACAGGTTTCCATTTGCTGAAATTTAAATATATGTTGAAAACATAGAAATCAAAGTCACAGTAAAAGTGAAAAGGTGCTTTTAAAGAAAGCTCTTACAAAGCACTTAGATAGCTTTTCCCCACTGAAGCAACACATTTACAGCTGTAGCATGCTCCAAGCTACCACGGCATCATTTAATGAAGAGAGGGAGAGAGGAAGACAATAGGAAAAAGTGAATGTTTCTTGTGACTTTTGAGAACACAACCAGAGATATTTTTAAGGAATGTCTGTAGCTCATTCTTCTCTCTCCTGCAAACTCTGTGCTGTACCTTGAACGGTGAGCTCTGCAGACACAGACGCCTTCCCAGCACTGTTCACCACTGTGCATGTATAAATTCCTGAATCAGCAAGCTGAACATTTTGGATTTCCAAGAACTGGATGCCTGTTCTCTCATACATGTTGAAACGCTCATTTTGCTGTAGCTGAATTTCACCCTGCAAGTATCACAAGACACCATGAGACAGCAGCTAGTGTTAAGAGAAGGGGAACAAGAATGTTTTAGTAAAACATCAGGTCAAAATGCCTTTCTCCTATCCTTTAGCCAAATTCCTTCCATGAATAATACTCATATGGTATAAACAAAACAATACATTGTGTCCAAAATTCTGTAATTCATATCCTCAAGAGGCTTTATTTTCCCTCTACTTTGCCACCAACTAATCTCTGTTTGGTTTTGGCCTTTCACTGTTTATTATACCCAGATTTCTAGAAAAAACCCTTTTCATTGTATGTGGGCTCAAACTAGTTTTATGTTCATATTTGTTCCAGGAAGTCAAATGCTTTTAAGCAAAAGCTTCCAATCTGGAGAGTAATTTTCTATCCCTCAATAGCTGCAGTTAAATTGAAATATATGGCTTTGAGGCAGGAAGAAATGTGTGTAGTTCTGTGCTCTCTGTTACACAGAGAAGTTGATCACAATGATAATTTTTGCATTTAAATTCCCCAATGCAATTGACCAATACCTCATTTGTGAGCAAATCAGTGTTTCTGCTTCAGCAGCAGCAGCTAAGTATGAGAGCCTTGCTATCAGACACCACAGTTTCTCCCATCCTAAGTTTAGGAAGGGAAAGCCTACAAAGCTACAATTGTACTTGGTCAGCAAACCTTTGAGAAACATCACAGTGTCATTTTTTAAGTCTATCCACTTACTGCTATCTGGGTGCTGTAGGTCCTAATAGAGTTTAAAAAAGCTAGTTCACATCAGGGCATTGGTGATAATATAGAAACATCTCTGTTCCTTGCAGCTTAACAAGTTAGAAAATTGGAAAGAAAACAAACAGCAGAGTGAGTAAGATGTTTACAAACAGACTTATTCATTAGTTCAGGAAAGTGCAATTTTAATTGTTGATAAAGCTTCCATGCTGTAAGGAAGGTGGTCATGTGTTGGCTCTGCAGTAGCCAGATGTGGTCCAGCACTCACTTAAGTTCATTTCTGTGATGCAGTGATAATCATGAAGGTGATAATCAATATATAATACAACCTCCATCAAACTGCAAAAAAATGTACAAAGAAGTACCAAAGTGTAGATCCAAACTGCTGGATTGGTAATCCCTACTTCCCATTTACCACACATTCCTGAACAAAGAGAACTGAATGACAAATGCTGTTTTGCACGGAGCTGCATGGCTGGAAAACCTGAGCGAGCCTGGTGGGACTGGAGTCAGGCTGTGGAGGAGCAGCTCACTGCAGAGTGCCCAGAGAGCCAGCAGGTCCCACACAGCTGGGGACAGCTGCAGGGAGAAACACACTCCAGAGGGAGCCACCAGCTGAAGGAGCTGTCAGTGAGTGCTTCCACAGCAAGAGGCTGCCTGTTTTCAAAGATGTACCCTGGCATTCTTGTAACACAGACAAAGATAAGCCTGGAATAAAGCAGACAATAACTTGGAAGCATTTCCCTGTTCTCTGACAAGTTTTCTGAGGGTTTTGTTTGACTTCTTTCCCCCCAAAACCTGGAGATATCAAGAAAAAATTAGAAGCACTGATAAAAGTTGGGGTTTTTTCTGTTGACTGAAGGGGAGCAGGATGCCATCAGAGCAGTCATATATTTGGTCTTCCAAATTAAAGAAAATAACTGTAATCCTCTAGAATACTAAGTTTCAGTAAAAATGACCTGATTAATGTAATGCCTAATTATCACCTGCAAACTCTCCTTACCAAAAAAAAAAAAAAAAAGGTGTTTGGAGATCTTGTGTATGCACAAAGGGGACACTGGGACTTAAGACTTCAATGCTTTTTAAATAGACTAATGATTTTTAAATATTGCTCGCATACATATCTTTTCTGTAAATGACAGATACTCACAATTCCCTGATTTACTGCAGGTCTGAAGTTGACAGCTCAGGTCTACTTTTTATGTCTCCTATTTTCTGTCAGACACTTTTCTGCTACCACTGTTTTAGCAGAGGCCAGAATGAAACAGTTGAACTGTTGCTCATCTACCTTGAATTTTTAATTTTTAATTTGAAAAAAAATTATACATGCCAAACCCCAATCATATCTGTTAACTCTTAAACATTATTTTTCTTTTCAATCCAATTTAATTTCTTTGCAAGCATCATCTTAATATAATATACAGGTAAAATCCAATGTGAATGGTACAGAAAAGGAGGTCTATGACTGAGACATTGACACAGAACTTGGGAAATATAACTATGATTTTCACAGTTGTCAGAGACTCCTCTGGAACCACAGTCAAAGCATTAAGTCCCTGCAGACCTTCCCTATAAACCGGAGATGATGAAAATATTTTCATTTCTTGTCCTTTGTCCATTTCCCTGACCTATTTAGTAAGGTCTTTGGGCAAGTATGTCCCACACTTGGTATTTTTTTAATGGAACCTGGATGTAGTTTGGTGCTTTCAGATGGTTTTTTTTTTCAGAAATATTTTCAACACTGAGACATATAAGGGAGAAGCTTAACTGAGAAGGAACACTATTATCTTTTGTGAGTTTATTCAGCATAAAAGTGAGGAAGAATATGGCTCTCCTCATATGTAAATTCTCACCATGATCATTTGGACTGTCAAGTGCATTCCACCCTTTCAAGTCACAAAATCTCAAAAGAGAAGTAAAACATAAACTTTTGGGGGAATCATACCTTAAACCAAGTTACTTGAGGCTGAGGTCGTCCTGTTATTTTACATGAGAATCTACCTGTTTGGCCTTCACGCACAACGACTCTGTTGGGTTTTGTAGCAAACTTGGGTGGACTTTCTCCCCAGATGCTTGGCCTCTGCTCCACAGATGGAACAGCAAGTCTTCCCCTGGAAAGGCAATTGGCATTCTGGTTTTACAGAAGAGCTGGAAGCTGTTGTGGTTAGAGCACATGTCAGGAAGCATTTTAGACCAGCGGTCTGCCAACAAGGGTATATGATTGGTGGCAACCTAGACTGTGGTTGCACAATATTTTTCTTGGCCAGTGGAAGAAATGGAAATGCTGGTGATGACAGCTCTTGACTCTTCGTGCAGCTAAACAGTGTTATGCTATGCACCCTCATCTGGCATACACGGAACAGATCTTGGGGACAATTTCAGTTGTTTATAAGCAGAGCTGGGCAAATCAAAAGATAGGAAACACTGTATGCTTTTAGTTTTCCCCGTTTTCTGTTTTATAGTTAAGTGCTAAGAGTTTATTTGTCCACTGTTCACAGGTTTTGTTTTGCTCTTGAGTGCAACTGACACAGAAATTTCTGATTTATGAATCAGGACCTTGGTTTTGCAACATTTCTGACACGTCCTTGTAAATATTTCTGGTCCGGGGAAGACTTTTATTTATAATCTCATTTGCTACAATGTTTGCAAAGAAAACATGAAGAGGGCACAAACCCAAAGTACACCTGCCCCAGGTGAATTACTGTTAGGTGTAAATGCCCAGCTCTACTTACATGGCACAGTTGGGATATGACAGTGGGATGAAACCAAAGTGGCATCAATGACTGCAGTCCAAACTGCAAACAGTTATACAAGCATAAAACATAAAACATCAAGCAGCATTATAGCATGAAAAAAACCAAAAAGGTACAACTTCAGGTCTGTTAATGTCAAAGGGAACACACATCCTCTTTGCTCTGAAGCCTTGGTACAACAAAGACACATTAGGAGATGGAAGATGGTGATTTCTTTTTTTTTTAACATTTAATTTTAAGCAAACTGAACCATTTTCAAGGCCCTTTTTTCCGGATGGCCTTTTACCACATGCAAGTAAGATATGTCAATACCTCACCATTTCTACCAGGTGTCAGATACTAACAGAGACTGCATCGCCTTAGTCCAAGGTGCTGCCAAGACATGGTGGTTGCCATATAAGCAGCTTGAGGTTTCTAAGCAAGAGATGACACCATAATGAAAGGATTTACATGGACAACAGGACCAGCAAAAAGTATTGAGAGAAGGGTGATTGTAACATGCTAAAATGAAAATCACTTCATCCTATAATTAAATATCCGATAGCTTTTAATATCATCTCCCTCATATTATCACCAAAGAAGAAAATAAACGTGTATTAAGTCTTTTTGTGGCCATCTTTAGGGGGTGACTCTATATTTATATATCTATACACATAACATGTTAAAAGAAAATCAATTAGTAGCTGGCCTGCTGCTTTATGGCTAGTTTCTAGACATGAACAAATGGAAATATATAATGTGTATTTTTTTTTCCTTTCCCTTCTCCTATCATAGAATTATTAATACTGAATAGGAGGAAAACAAGCATGAAAAGTGAGGACAATCACCCTAATTCTATGCAATGCAATGGATTAGGATAGTGCTTTTTTAAGTCTGGATATACAACAAAACCTAATAGCAACCTCAACTATCCTTTCTTGTTTTGATTATTTATCCTCTGTGTATGTCTGTAGCTCATTTGCAATACAGAATTTATCTTGTGAAAGCTTCCTGATTACTCAGTTTTACTTACCATTTTCACTGTTGTGATTTAATTTTAAAACTCAAAACAAACATAAGCAACGTTCATATCAATGATGAAATTAAAATCTCCAGTTTTAACTAACTGTATTCTGACCACTAAAATAATCAGAACATATATTTTTGTCTACATCCAGTGTGACTCAGTGTCAGACATATAAATCAGAAAAAATTCTGCTTAAATTCAAACTGCTTATAAAGAAACTAATTCAGCTGTTGGACAAATTAGGCCTGGGGCTTTTAAAATAGTGATTTCACGTAATTGTAAATGCTTACTGAATTGCAGAAAGTACAAGTATGCTTTTGTGTGCCATCTTACATCACCCCATCAACCTATTCTTGCTAAACTTACTCCAAACCAGAACAATCATTTCTTCTGGACTACAGTTTACCCACTGTGTTGCTTGGAAATACTTAAACCTCCTGTGAGAGAATGTTGATTTCAGTTGCTTTTATTTCCTACTGGTGACTCTTAAAGCAGTATTTGCTCTGGCTTTAAAAAGAGACTGCTGGGTCATGGAAGCCGTGGGGAAGGATTCTTGAACATCAGAGAGCAGAGAGTAGAGGGTGCAGTGTTAAGCAGAGGAGGGTGCAATATTCAGGTATGAGCAGGGTGTTCTGTTTTCAGCCACATGAATTCCTCAGTGAGTATACAGGAGCAGTAGCTGCACATCTTCCTGACTGCCTCAATAATTCTGCTAAGACAGCAGCTCTCACAGTGGCTATTTTGCTTGGGAGAGCTGGAGACTTAGAAAGAGTAATTTTACTTGTTTTCCTACCAAAATATATTTGTCTGTTAAACAATATCCAAGACAGTAGATTTCTTACCCAGGGGTTTTGGCACTGGATGGCAGGCTGTATTTCATCAAGGAGTTTCCTGTAAGCATAGGACAGAAAGACAGGAAGTTGGAACTTTTGTCAAGTCCATTGGAAATTACAGATACTAAAGACTAAGTAAAATACACATTTCTCCAGGTTTGAAACATAAAGGAGGAATGCAACACTTGCAGTATAAGGTTCTGTAGTTCAAAGTTAGTCTCTCCAATTTCAAACCCAAGCTTTGGCAGAGTCTAACCCCGGCCTCAGTTGTAACAATGCTGCAGATTATTCACGGAAAAATACTTTTTAAACAAGTGAATGAAACACTGTGCCTAATTTCTACGGTGCACCAGTAATTCAAATTAAGCTAGTAGGAGGCTTTTAGACTGGGAAAGAGGTCTCAGTTTACTTGGCTGGGTTTTTAGCCCTGTGCTATCCCAAAGCACCTTTGGGGTAAATGGCACAAGAGCTCGTCTGTCTCTGCAGCAGGAGGGACATGCCGCGGGAGCCCAGCGCCATCTGCTGCACACAGAGCCTGACCCGGGGACACCCGGAGCCGCAGCATCGGACACACAGCTCTGGGACTGTGAAAAACACTTGTTCTAGAGCCTTGCAAGAGCCCACATCACTGTCAGACAGGACAGCTATGCAGATGGAAAGACTAGATCACGTTTCAGTCACTCATTTTTCAGGGAGCAGTCAGCCTCACGTGGTTATCTTTGCTGAGAACAGAAAAAAAATAAAAAATCTATGCTTTGCTGTCTTGATGCATAAAAGGATTTTAGAACAAAGACCATATAATTCTTAAACTCTGAGAAATTCAGTCATTGGGTATTGCCCCGAAGTTGTTTTGAACTGCAGCAGAGAGCAGGTCAGAAAAATGGATATAAAAACAGCTTTAAAAAATCCTCCACTTCCATGTAAATATTCATTCATAAAGTTGTCCCAACTTAAAACAAGGGGGGAAAAAGTATTTCACATAATTTTTGCAACAGAAGGCAGTAGCAATCATGCCAGATCTATGCATATTTCAGTATGTACTCTGAGGATATTTATTAGAGTTTTTTACTCTGAATAAACCCAAACACTGATTGTTTCAGGACTGCTGCAGATTTTTTCTTTGCTTTCAGAATTCAACACAAAGTTGTGACCTGAGAAGTTTTGATATTCAACAGATCTCTGACATGACCAAAATGCAAGAGGAGAAGCAGTACAATTGATTTCAATCCTTCCCTGGCTTTGTGACACTCTTTAAATTTTAAATTTGGCAGTTTGCAACTATCTAATATGCAGATGTGCTTTTAAAAATTCCTGGGTTTGATCTTGGCTGTTTCCTGTGTGACATTAAGCATGTAATTACAACCAGGCATGCAGCTTAGCAGTTTCTGTCCTGAGTGGTGACTTCCATGAAAATTAAAAAGTTTAGAACAAAGTCTTTAAAGCTAGGACTTTTGTTACCTGCACACCATCACCCACACCTTAAACAGAACTCACACTTTATCGGACTGTAGACATGGAGAATGTCTTAAACCGTGAAACACAGTTAACAAACCTTACCCTTGCATCAATGAGAAAGCCTGTGTGTACACTTGTGATTTTAATCAGATTGTTTAACACAGCTTATTCCTTTACTTAAACTCTGCAATCATCACATGAGTATCTTCTTACCTTCCACCGTCAGTTCCACGGTCACTTGACGAACCCCACCATCATTTGCAGCCTCACAGGTGTATTTGCCACCATCACCCTCCTGCACACCTTTGATGACCAAGCTGAACACCCCCCGGATACTGCGGTCCATGACATAATGGTCTCCCTCTGGGACAGGATGCCCATTTCTGTACCACGTGATCTGTGGCTCAGGATAGCCTCTGACCTGGAAAGATGGGAGAGAGCATGGAGAAAGAAGGTAAACTTAGCAGATGATGCTACCAGGAAGAAATGTTAGACATTTAGAAATGCACTGGAAAGTTCTTGACACAGGAGCTGTTAAAGACATATGCTTCACAAGCCAAATGGCAGAAGATAATGAAATGAAAAAAAACTCTGGGATAAGCCAAACTTAAAATCATAAGACTACTCAGGCAGACAGATATTTATGCAGAAAAATTTCTGACTAGAATGGTTTCTCTGCAAAAACACAGTGACAGAGCCAATGAAGAATCCTGGTACCTGGGTCCCCACTGCTCAGAAGCTCAAAAAATACAAAATGCTACTACACCTCTAAGTATGCAAGAGTGTAAGCTTGTTAGACTAAATATTTCTAACATGGTTGCCAAGGATTGGGCTCACAATGTAAACATGTACGCAGTCATTTAGTTTTCAAATGTCTTGAGATATAGTAGCTCCTGACAATATACAGGCAAAAAACGCAGACACATACCAAATTTTGTCTTGATCTTTAAAAGCAGAAGATAAGGGGCTGCAATCTGAGAAAGCATTATTTAGGGTCATTCTCATGTTATGGTGGGAGGGGACTACAAGCACCTGCACATAGTCACACAAACACACAGGTCAACTTAAAGACCTTTGTGATATACCCAAAAGAAGAATTTTCAACAAAATGAACTAGTCCTGTTCTCATTAGATAGCAACCATATTGATATACCCCTGCCTGCTATGGCATTAAGGATACCTTCAGATTTACAGGCTGATTCTCGGCTGGTGTAACTGAGAACTGAGCTATTGATTTGCAATTGAGCTGTTGAAACTTGATGAGGATCTGTGACTTTCTATTGCAAAAAAAAATGGCAAAAGCAGACATATGCCAATACCCACCAAATAAAAATCTACTCAGGCAAAGGTTCTTCCTCTACTTTGTGAGAAATGTCATCTTCCTTGAGGGTCACTTTAGAATGTGTTAATTGGTAACATGCTTGCCCAGTCATCATAACAACTCCTGATTGCAGTACTTCTTTCCTATCGCCTCTCTGATATGTCAGCTCTCCATCTCCTCACTCTTTGATCCTTTGCCTACAAGTCATGAAGGAACTGAGTAGATCAAGATGAGCTGGGATGAGTAATAGTCATGGCTGTGTTTGCTCACTGGGAAAGAGGCAATGTTGCATTCTGAACTACATATCAAATTTTGGCAACTGAGGAGGAAGTCCCTTCAACCTCGAGGTGGGCAAAATATTGATGACCTGTCTTGATGCGAAGAAGGCTTGGTTGTGGCTCGGACAAATCCCTCCCAGCATTCTCCTCTCAGTTGCCAATCCTCATTTCAGCTCTGCTTTCTCTGACTACACAGCACTTACTTTTCAAATTACATTCTTTAGCCAACCAACCTTACCCATTCTTAGGTTCTCTTCTTTTAAAAAATTTCACTTTTAATCCAGCCCCACCTCACTCCAGCTGGGTTTCTCATCTGCAGAAGCTTAACCTACAGCTGTCAGAAATTTTTCTCTTTCCTTTAAATCTTTGGATATCAGTTCAGACAAATTAATTTTGCCAGTGATGTGGTGACCTCCCTGGCACTGCTTACTCAATATTAAGGACATTAACATTTGCCAAGAGCTGAATATGCTGAATAAACTGGAGAAACTTTCCACTTCTGGTATAACTTCTCGAGTTCTGAGTCTATCTTTAACTAAGCAAAAGCCACCTTCCCTGAAGTACAAATTGTGGGATCCTGCACAATGGGGAGCTGATTCCTGTTTGAAAATGCCACAGCTTTTTTCTAAAGCTCTTTGTGGCCATGTCTTTTCCTAGTGCTTTCTGAAAAACAGCAGCTCCTGCTCATCCCAGACCCCACACCCTAAGCAACCATATTGATTTATGCTTACTCAGAGTGCAGGCTCCAAGGAATATCTTCCTCATTTAATTTCATTTTCAGAGAAAGGGAGTTGTGAAGTGTCAGTAAGAGATTGTTACAATATTGTAAGTCCTGGTAGTCGATAATGAGCTCACTGGCACACAAAGTGACTTGCACCAAATAACTGTTTCTCACTATTAAGTAGTCAATGCACTCTTACCGTTTCATCTTTTCATTTCAGATTAAGAAACCAAGAGATATTAAGTGATTTACCCAAAGCCAGAGAGCATAATAGAATGGAGTTGCTACCTCTCATTTTTGCTTCACTGGATATTAAGCTCTACTTGAAATATTTGAGGCAAAATGGTTTTCAAACTGATGTATCAAGTAATACAGTACAGTAAAATGAAAGAGTAGCACTTCACCTGATGTGAAGACAGAACAACTTTTTCAGTGGTTCTGTCTTCACATGACAACCTCTTTACTAGCGTTAGTCTAGCCACATCTGTTCACAGCTGCTGAGATTCTGGCCTGCAAATGAAAATCATCAATTACATGTCACCTAATATATTTACTGTTTTTTCCAGTTCATAATAATTTCTTCTGGTGATTTCATTGAATTTTTCAACCCTGCATCAAAGGTCCCAAGCATTAACCTTCCATCACTTCTACCACGGTACAATGGAGGTCAAAACAATAGGAAATACCTTTCTTCCTTTTCTCTTTTGTTTTACAATATTCTTAAGTCCCTCTTGGACCACACAAGGCCCTTTTTAGCTGACCCCTCAAGCTCTGGTAGACCATTATGTATGTACTTTCAGTATCACATGGCTGAGGCTACATTAAGTATTTTTCCATCTCTTCTTTCTTTATTTTATACTTGCTTCATCTCTATTATTGTGTTCATTGACACCTCTACACTGAGGAAATGGCACACCAGAAATTACAAACACAGATAATCATCATTCCATTTCCTTTCAAAAGGTTGAGTCATTCCCTTCCCAAACTCTGATTTTTTTTTCTTTCATTTTTTGTCAAAAATTAAATTATGGGAAAGCAGAAGTTTAAAGAATAGCTCTGTTGCAAGGATTTATTTAAAGTTTGGGTTTGGAATGTGTCTCAAACTGAGCCAGCCCTCTCTGAAATACATGGTCTTGCCATAAAAGTGTCAGGGACCCTTAAACAAATCACTGGTTACCAGGTTTTGATCCTCATGGATCAATTCCAGAACTGCAGCAGGTTTTATATTCCTCCAAACCTTTCCAGAGCTCACTAAAAACATCTGCCTTGAATAAATCCACAGCAAAGAAAAATTTATCTGCTTATTTAATGCCCAGCAGCAGCATGCTATAACCCTTATTTACAACTTGGCCTGTGTGAGTATTGCCAGTCCCAGTGAGGCTGCAGCTTCTCTGTACCTGCTCTACAACAATAACAAGTGGAAAATTGACAGCAAGCAGCAAATAACCATTGTATTAGCACGAACACGAGTTCTGAGTTTTTGTCTGGACCCATCAATTTCTTAGAACCTTCCTGGAAAAGTCTGCTAAGGTAAAAGAGTCCTTCTGCTCCAAGCATCAGCAGCAAGTGGAAAGAGCTGAGAGAGAATGCGTGAGAGTCACATGTGAAACTCCCAGTGTTCAGGTCGTTCTTCATCTGGGTCTAAGAGAATACTATTGAAAAGGGATGATGCTAGCTTACCAAAGAAAAGAAATAAGGAAGAAAAAAAAAACAACAAATCCATGGAAGCTGGTCATTAAAGGACAACATTATTAGAAAATGTGCCCCTACAAACTATTGCCCACTGTCACTAACTGAAAGGCATTCAGGGACCACCAACACCAAATACGTTCAGTCATCCTTTTTCTTATTCAAAAGCACAGGAAATATTTTCTAAAACTTGGTCTCTGTCCATGCTCCATAGAAGAGCTGTTTATATACCAATTTCATAAAACCATAGGTTTGCCTACATAAACACAGTTGCAGTAGCAGTTTAAGGCAATGGGATGCACCCTTTTGGCTCATGCTTTTAACTTCAAAGTCATCCTGCTTTATAATAACTGCTACTGGCTCCAGTGGGGTCAAAAATGAGTATAAACCCACAGCACCCATAAAGAATGAGCCATAAGTGACAATAAACCAAAGTGCAGGTGTGAAACACCAATGGGGTATGTACTATTACTGAATATTGTTCCATTTGACAGTAACACCTAGAGACTATTAGAAATGATGGCAAACATTACATGACATATTCCAGCACTACATCCATTACACAGCCTGAGGTGTTCAGTATTTGATGTTAAGGACTAGATAAATGTCCCATTTTGCTGTTTAAGGTCACAAAAGCAATGAGATCAGGAAGAAAACAGCTATCAAAAGGATTTATTGGCTTGCACAATCTCCCCAGATTACATCATACATAGACAGGCACATCAAAATCGTACTAAGACTGGCAATGTTACAACTGTTAAGAAGTTGCTATTCAAAACAACTCCCCTCACAGAGATGATTTCATATGCTGAAATATGAACTCACTAATGACTAGAATTCTTCTCAAGAGACAATCCTTCTCCCATGAAATCAGAATTTTAAAACATCCAGATTCTGTCAGCACACAGCATTCAGTTTTGCTGCTATTTCTGTAAACTGCCTTTGCCTTAATTCCCCAAAGTCCAGAATAAACACCTATGTGTGTATAGTTTTCAATCATTGAATGAATCAGTTGTATTTGGGTGGTTCAATCTATCTAAAGAAAACTGATTTTGAATTTACCTTTGAAAGTCAGAAATATGATCAATGCACATGCATGTAGTGTACTTAGCACATTTATACTTAGACTGTAGTATCTGGAAGCAGTAAAACATGAAAACAAAGTTTGGATGACCTGGGCAACAAGTCATAAAAGAAGAATGACAGTAATGAGAAATGCTTTCTAATGCCTACAGGGACCTACGATGCAGAAGAGAATAAACTATTTTCCACATTCACAGTGGACTGGGCAAACAATAAACTTCCGAGAGAAATTGGCCAGTGGGTTGGTAGAAGATTTCTGTCAGCAGTCAACTCCTTTAAGAGAACAGAAGGTGTTTTGCTTATTTGGCTGCCTGCCAATCTTAATACTAAGGAATGCCTAAAATCAAGGAAAGCTTGAGAAGTCTTTGCAACCTATTCTCTGTTCCAAGCCCATCTTCGACAGGAAACCAGTAATTTCTGGGATCTACATCTCAGAAAAGGCCACAGAGATCAGAAGCTTCAAAGGAATAAAATGAGGATAGCCTCAGCTAGTGTTGTCAGATGTTACCACTGAGCTCCCAAATGTGTGCTTTGGGCAGATCATTAGAAGTCACCAGAAGGAGACATCAAGGGAGATGTGGTAAAACACTCAGAATATCTGACAAACTCTGACCTTTACTGCCTGCAAAGCCGGCAGAGCAAATACTCATTAGTAGCAGGGAGTAAACTGCTTGTACTTCTTGCAAAACTTACAGCAATGAGCCATCAGATTGTACCAAGAAAGCAGCAGAAGAAATGCCATTAAGTAGCATGACCAATTTTTTAAGTGTAATTCTAATTAAAGAAGTAAAAATACAGGAAAAAAATTGTGTACAACACTTACACTTGAAATGTGGTAGAGACTGTATAGTGTTGCCTCTTCTTCCATTGTCTAGGGATCAGCAAAAATAGAATACTATTCCCTTTATTGCAAATTACATATTAGAGGGGCTCATTTGAAGGTCATATAGTTGAAGGTTCTCAGACAGCCCCAAGAGATTCAATCCAAATAGTAACAGCTGTTCTGTGGATGTGGCTCATCCCAGGTCCTACAAATAAAGCGGTGTTTCCCATAGTCATCAGAGGGCCAGTGCCCTCTATTTTACTTGAATCAGGAGCCAACAGGTTTTGGCCCTAGACCTTGATCAAAAGACTTGTGAGGGGAATGAAGCACTTGAGAGCAAACTCAGCAGAGGATGCTACACCATAACTGATGCTCTGTCCATGTAGACAGAGCTGTGCTCTCCAACTAGAAAAAAGAAAAAAAACACTTCTTGTTTTAATATTTCTTTATTTCAGTCTTACAGAAGAAGTTCTACAAAACTGTTGAGACTACAACATCAACATTGTAACTGCAGCCCATCTAATAGGTGCTATATTTTGATTTAAATTTAATTTTTATTGTTAGTGCAGGTGGGAAACATGGTTCTGGCCAGTGTAGCTCCTTTTAAGTCTTGTAACAAAGCTTCTGTTAGGCTCAAGCTGCAGTTTGCGTTAACAAATGAACAGCAGATGTTCTTGATAAAGGAAAGTGGACATGATACATTGTTAAGCTCCTTCTGAGACTTTAAACACACACAAACCCTATCTCAAGAATAGTTTATAGTTTAAAAGCTTGCTTCTAAAACAGAGAATTTGCCTGGCAAGGTTAAACATGAAAATGTTAAATATTTGGAAACAGCTATGTCCTTGCAAACATAGCGAAAAACCTACCTCTTCTACAGAGCAGTCTAGAATCCACAGTCATGTCATTAAAGCAAAACTGGAATACAGAGTAGGAGCAAACACACTCACTTCAAAGCATTGCCTACTGTACATACAAGAAAGAAATAATGGTCTTTCTGTAAACCCTGGGTGTGTTTTATTTTTCTATTTTGCACTCCTCAGTGCCAAATGGCATTTGGTACTTTACAGTCCAAGCACCAAACACAAGATCCTTCTGCAGATGGACTTTTGAAAAGCAGTTCTGCATAAGTTCTGTGCCATGCTATTCAACCCCTTTTTGCAGCTTGCAAAGGTGTTGAACACTACACATACTACCACAGGTCTTCAGGGGAATCAGTTTTTATGATGCTCAGCAGGGAAGAATTTATGACCTATCCATGGAAGACATGGTCTGCTAACTGAAAAGCAGACAGCAGCTGCACATAATTTCTTCTTCAATCTTCTACATTTAATCTTTTTTTTTTTTTTTTTTTTAAAATTCAANAATTGCTTTTTTAAATTTCTTCTTTTAATTTTTTTTTTTTTTTTTTGTAAAATTCAGTGTCAAGAGTTCCCAGAGGAGCACAGAGTATTGGCTTTGTGCTCTGTCACCAGAGTATAGCTGTATGAAAAAAGCATTGTTTTCCCAGGTATCATAACCTCAACAAGTCCACTTATCTTATATTTTTTTCGGAAGGATCCAAGTGGAATTTCAGAGTAGCACTGGGTGTCAAGCTGCCTTGAGTTTATCTAAGTTCAAACACCAGTCCAAACCTACACAGCTCTTAAGAGAATATTTAAGCCCTATTTATGTCTTTTGAAGTAATCACATGTACAGATGCTTTTGGTAAATTAGACTTTTTTTCATTTAAAAAATAAGTTTAACTCTATTGCTTTTAAAGTAATATTGTTACAGGAGTCTTCAGACAACCACAAAATTACCTGAAATATCCCTCAGCTGAAGATGGACTCCTTACCCTTTTCTGTACAGAGGACATGAAGGGAACACGCTGCATAGCAGAACACATGTCTGTGGAGCTGGGATGTCAATCAGCAACTGAATCAGGGCTGTAAACCTCTGTTCCACTAATGGGGGCATTTTCACACAGCTGTTGCTGTCTCAGACTCGCAGAGCTTTTCTGATGCAGCTTTCATAAATCATTCTAGCAGCAGCAACATCGGCCTTTTCACTCTCCCCACACTGTAGCCAGCTGACCTGTAGGCATTGAGTGCCTGATGAGAGTCTTGTGCAAACCACACATAGAGCTCTCCTGGACCTTTTTTCTCTACAAGTTTTCTGAACTTAATATGGGATTATAAGTAGACTGTATCTCTGCCAATCTTTAGATTATATTTATATTTATATTTATATTTATATTTATATTTATATTTATATTTAGTCATTGTCTGATTTTTGCCATTTTTAAAAAGCCTTCTCTAGGCTCCCAATTCAAAAACAGTCAGACGCCATAAACCTTAAATAAAGTCTAGGGGAAAGCTCAGGCTATTTCCTCCAATGCCACCCAGATGCTGTCCTGGCACACAAAGATGGCAAGGTCTCCATAAAGTGGTAACATTCTGGTATTTTGCAAAGTAGGATTGTGCAGGGAACTGAGTTATGTATAAACTGAAGATAATTCCATTCCAAATTAGGTAGATGTCACTTGGGAAAGTGTAACTTTGACTTCACAGCTGAGGATCTGAAACATGGAGACACTCAGAGATGGCCAAACTCACACTTAAAGGAACTTAGCTTTCAGTATTTAGTACTGTTACAGATCAAATAATCTGACCATATTTCCTCCTCACCAACAAATTTGCTGTTGCAGGAATCAATGCAAAGTCTGAAGATGCAGCACGGGGGCGCATCGCTCTTCTTACCATGAATAATGACTGAATGTGTTTGTATACAGATTCTGAGTCTCTCCTTCAAGAAAAAAAAAAAAAAAGCAAGCTGCAAAGATTAAGATTCTTTCCATAGACCAACTTTTTAAAAGTGTTAAATTTTATTAGGTGCTGAATAGCTTAAAATGTTAAAAAATTGCAAAGAAATACCTGACCTTTGTGTATGGTAAAAGGTCATTTAGGATTAAGCAGTACAAATGTAAAGCAGCACAAAGGGAAAGAACTCTGACTGTGGAATAGAAGTAAGGCTCTTACTAAATGTTTCACATAGTGCAGGAAGTCCCTAAAATTTGCTCCCTTTCCCTATTCTTCTACTACTTCCTAGCTTTGGTGATTCTCACTCAAGATGTCTATCAAATATCACTAGGTGAAGCAGCTGCTTTAAGTCAGTACCAGTGAGTTTAGGAGCATGTCAGAAGTTTCCTGATAGGACTGGTGCTCATTTCAGAGCAGCAGCAACTTTTGCTACAGAAAACAAGATTTTGAGAAATCAGACCAGAGTTTTGAAAAGCTGTCAGAACAAGAGTGGTTCATTCATTTCCAGTTCAACAGCACAGCCTGATTTATAGTGTGTGCCACTACTTTTCTTCATAAATTTTATTTGGCAGCACTAGAAGAAAGATTGAAACATAACAGTTTAACACAATAAAAATAAATTGTTGGGAAATTGTTTCCCCTCTTCTCACCAAAAATTGGAACTTTTAAGACTTGATGAAGATTTTTACTCTCAGCTGTGAATCCTTCATTCATCCTTCATCCAGTAACAATTCAGAAAGGGGGATAATGATCGTTTAGGCAAAGCAGAAGCAGGAGGAAGCCCCCTGAACAAGTATAGGATGAAATGAACACCAACATTTTGCTCTGTCATAAGCAAAATGTGTGTGTGTCCCAAATGAGAAGGAAAACTGTAAACATTCAGCTGTTTTATCTCACAGAACTGATCACACAATCCAGATGCTTTAAGCCACAGCCTGAGACTGGGAGATCATCAGGACAAAAGACTGCTGACACCATATGAAAAAGCACGATCAAATACCATCAATTATTTTCAAAACAATCCCTTCATAACTGTAATACCTGGGGTTTGAATTGGCAGTCCCTTTTTTAAGATGGCAATCCACCTTGTTTCTTTCCTTTCATAAGAGAATGTTCATAACTTATTGCAATAAAACTTGCAAAAATGATTTCTCCATTGCATATTATTTCTGGAAGACTGAAAGATTTTTTCTTTTTTTCTCTTTTTTTTTTTTTTAAGAGCAAGAATTTATTTCGTATGTCACTGAATGCTAGTGGCCCTATCTTCCTGTAGGAGCTATCCCACTGTCCAAATGAGCTTCACACTTCCCTAGCTTGGGGGTGATGCTCTTAGGGATTCAATGTCACTACATGCTATCAACAGATAAGGAATCTCTACAAATTTACATGAGTGCACAGTGTATGCATGACTCATTGTAAAAAATTAATGAAAAAAAAAGCTTTCTTTCTCTGCCCAAAACACACAGCCACTGGAAAAAATGTTTGGAGCTATGAAATTCGTATTTAAGGGCAGCAATCCACTTCTGAAATGTAAGGTGGTAATAAGTACCCTGTACTTTGAATGAACATGCCAGTACTTTATCAGTTTCCAACCAGACAAGATTTATTCCCTGCAATTTAGGCCTGGCCATGGCCACAGAAAATGCTGAAACTGGATTTTGTTGCTGGGTTGCCTGCACAGTTGTATGTCATTTAAAGACTGCTGATACGGACGAAGGCTGCTGGAAAAGGCTGTGCTCTGGAGAGGGTATAAAAAGTTCTCCTCAGTTATGTGTACTGCTTCGTTAGTGCTTCTTGGTAGGGCTGAGAAAGCACTGGGCATGAAGTGTCATTTGTCATGAACTTCATTAAAAAGTGCAAGAGATGTGATTATGGAGAGATATAAAATGCAATGTTGGATTGTGAAGATATGAACACATCAGACAACCTGAACAACTGGCATTTCTCATTGCACCATTTATTCCACCACACGCAACTTACTCCTATGCCTTAAATAATTAGGACTTCTGCACAAAATCCTACTGAAAAACATCAACCGCTCATTAGCATAACTGTCAGTGATTCTTTCACCCTGTAATAATCTGTGAAATTGATAAGCTTTCCTAACTTCACACATAGACTTTCTAATAACATCTTAGCAGAGGTAACTCCATACGATGTACAAATGGCTGTGTTTAAAACAAAAATAAAAACCAAGGGCTGAGCAATTACAGTTTAAAGGGAAAAACCCTCAAAGCACTAACTGAAATACTAAGTATAAATTGCTGTAACCATAAATTTCTAGTTCAACAGTTCAGGATAAATATTTATAGACATGCTGAGTTCAAGAGAAAGTTTGTGGGTGCACCTCTTCTTTCTAATGCTTTCTCTCAAAACTAAAATTGCTGTGATCTTGGTAAGAGAAACACACATGTGCACTCAAAAGTAGCTGTTTAGGTTTTTGGAAAAGTGCTTACTCTGCGTATGCTTTCAATAGAGCTCCACTTTACTGCAGTTGCTGACATTCCTACTGAGACGTCTGAACAAATTCAACATCGTGTCTGCCATTAAACCTATGGGTGTGCAAGAGTCTCCCAAGCAGACAAACCTCCTGTTCATTTGTATATCCCAACAAACCAGCTTTGAGTCAAGGCTCTGAAGACCCAATCTGGCATTGTGAAAGTGATGCTCTTCATCCAACAGCAGGCACTTAGATAGCTGTGACATTTGCACCTATGGCATATCTTAACTTCCTCTTCCAAAATCAGAAGCTATTTATCTCTCAAAAGGATAGGTTCATGTCTAGGATACAGGATGGGAATTGAACCTCTGGAAGACAGCCATTCAGCTCTGAATCCAGGCATGGATCTCTATTTCTGAGTCATCTTGCATAAGACAATAAATCTCACCACGCCTTGGTACCCTACATAAATTTCAAGGGGGTAACAATGATTTTTCCTCTGTAGTTTTAGTTAGAAAGGCCACCAGAGCAGGAACCAACTCTACTTTGGCCTGCATATGTGTTAAATACTGCAGACAAATACTAGGACTCCAGTTGAATTAGGTTAAGTGGTACCATGAAATGAGCAGAAATCAATACCATTTGCCATAGTTCTTTAATCTGTATTTCCAAGATTTTATCATAATTTTTCTTTCACTGCCTTGGCTTTTAGCATAACTTCGTTTTGAAATATTTATATTTGCCTCCCTGCAGAGACAAACTGCTGAGTTATTCCTTTATAAAGGAACACCAGAATTTATATAGACAAAAATAATTAAGCTTAAGTAAATTGAACTCTTGAGTATATTGAATCTTGAGTATAGCTTAAGTATATTGAGCTCTCTTCCAGAAAGTACACAGAACAGAAAAAGTCTTTATTCACTGTTTGCCAGTATGGGAGTGCGATATAAATGAGTTAGATTTCAGATACAAGTGAGATTTCATACTACCATGTGTGTGCAGGTGCTTTTACAAACCTTTTACAAAACAGTGTGCATTGCATTAATATTCCAAGCTTTCCAAAAACAATTTAAATAATACATGCACCATCACTAGAGGCGTGCTTGTGTATTATGGGACATACTGAAAGAATGGCAGACTCTCAAGCCACACAGTTATGATTTGACTCTACTATGCAGCTGGAGGAAAATTACCATTCTGCTTCAACGTGAGTTGAGAGAGCACAGAGCTGGATGAAGTAAGCTCAATATACCATTGCCAAAAGGCAAATAATCATGAGAAGAATTATCTAACTTGTCAGTCTTTGCCTCTCCATTTTCTTTGGGTTACATGGGCAGATTGTTGTCATCTTTAAACAAAAAGCTGCACTTGGAATTCAGTAAGACTTTTAATTAGTGTTTTAGTAAGCTCAGCTGTTGTATTTATAACAAATAGTATATTCCATAGAGTAACATTTATCATATTATTTTGAAAAGATGCAGAAAAGCAAGGAAAATTCAGAGAAAGATAAAACACCTTATTTTTCCATTTTGCTTCATTCTTCAGATAAAGTACAAAGGTCTTCATCTAAGCAATAAAAACAATGCAAAGCTGACTTTGAATTTGTACCAGTTTTAGCCACGGCATTCTCAGAAGACAAAGATTGCTTTGTTCTGTCTGGCTACAGGTTTGCAACAATGCAGCGATTTACAGAGAATAAAATTATCTTCACCATCAGAAAGCCTAGAATTTTATTTTTTTAAAAGGAAAATTTCCAGGTTTCCACTCTGTCTGTTCCTAAGACTCCTCTGAAAAAGAAAGGTGTAAGAGCTTAGATCATCTCTCAAATCTCACTGCAACATATTCTTAATGTGGGACAGCTAGCCTAGAGGCCAGTTTACTAACTTGTGAGTCAACAAATATGATTTAATTTCTAACCTACAGCCAGGTTGTTAGGTTACCTAGAAGAATAAAGTCAGCATATTTAGGCAGGTAATTCAAAGCCCCTGAACTGGACTAGTCACCCCAGGGATGACCGAGCAGTAGAATGCCTTGATTTTCTGGCTCCAACCAGTGCAAAGAGCTTTACGTGTAACCTCTGAGAGAAATAGGAATAGCAGTGTCTCCCTCATCAAGCACTAACCCAAGACATCAGCATCTCTCCTCTTCCAAAGCTTATTTCCCCAACACAAGAGAAGAACACAGCGATGTGTATTTGCATGGGATGCTGAATTATGAACTGGGATGACTTTTGGCTTAAGAATCATGATGAAGGCAGGTTTGTCCCCAGACACTGAGCAATGAACTCTAGAAGCTTGAGTACAAAAATGGATGCTATTTCAGGCCCCTGCTGGAGATTCAGTAACCTCCAGTAACAAGATAATGTCTTACAGACTGAACACTAAAACCAACTGGAAACCTACAGATGGAAAACTGGCCTTGCCTACTTTTTCTCCTGAGTGTATCCTCTTTTGGGATGTGTGTATCCTCTTTTTGATATGTGGGTGCACCAGAGGACCCTGTGAGAGCACATGGCAGTGCCTCCTAGGAGCAGAGCCAACTGGTGATAGCACAGCCCATGCAAGGCTCCCCTTTGGCTCCTGGCTCGTGCTCCTTTGGGGAGCAGCCAGCCCTTGCTGCTCCCTGTCAGACAGATGGATTTCTCCCCTTCATGAATGGGTTGAATTCACAGCAATGTAATTTTCTGTTCAGCATGCACTTAGGTACTGGGGAGTCCAAATTTTACATGGAAAAATATTATGTTGTCTGGTTTTGCCCAGTAGGTTTCCAAGCTTTATACAGTATCCATGAGTGAAGAGAGCCAAGTAACATGTCAAAAGCAGAAATTTTTAGCTTCAGAGTCTAGGTGCTAGAGTGAGTGTGGATTGAGAAAAACCACGAGTAATGATGTGTTTTGATTATAAACCTTCTCCACATGTGGTCTTCTGCAAAGATTCTGAATGTATCATGCTTGCTGTTTATTAATGACTGCTCTCTTTCCCTGCAGGGGCAAAGCAGAATTATATCAAAAAGTGTGACCTGGAATCATTTGGTGCAAACTCCCAGGGACACATTTGCAGACAGTCAAATGCATCCTTTGCTATTTTATGTGGGGTTGTCATCGCTACATATGGCACTGAACCCTTCCCTGACCTTTCTGGTTTCATCAGCCAGATGCAGGCAAGGGGCTTGAAGTTCAAACCTTGTTTATGATGGCAGAAAGCAAATATATTACTAGTTAGCCAAATGCACATCTGATGATAAGCACTCCATCCTACCTTTAGGGTGAGCTAGAAAAAGTTTAAAGCTTTCCAGTTAGAGACATAATTCTGGAAGAAAAAAAAATCAACCAAAATATTTTTCCCTCGTTTTTATACCTCTCACACCACTATAGGCTATTGCAGCAAAAGGAAAAGAACGTCAACTACCCTCAGTTCTGTTACAGTTACTAGATCTTTTTTAACTTTTAAACCTAATATAACTGTGATAAGAGTCAAATGTACAATTCCCAAAAAAATCAAGTTTAAAATATCATAACTCTAAGTTGCAGTCATGTTTCATGTACTGCTAAGAACGTTTATTTAAATAAGAAAGCACAATGCTACATGATGAGTTTTACTGCCAGTGGAGTCAACCACAACAAAGACTTATGCACTGACCCAGAGGAGCAAAGGAGACTAGTCTGGAAAAGATGATGATACTTTTTAAATTAAAAGCAGAACAGAAGGACTTAATAAGACATTGTTGAAAACTGAGGGATTCATGATTAACCATCATGGGACAGAAAACCCAAGAGGAATTATAATGACTGATTCTACTCTGACCTACACGGATTCAATCTCTGGGTATATCTTCGTTCGGCTATTTAGGATATGTTGATTAGGTTTTTACCTCTTTGGAAACAGCTAGATTTTCTTCTATTCATTTTTCAGATACTTGTATATTATCAACCCTAAACAGTGGACCTTATGATTAGTCATGGCATTTAGTCCATCATTACATTTGTGAAAGACTAAACCTCTTTTACACTGCAATATGAATACTTTATATCTCCTTTTCCTCAGCAAATTTCTCAATACATAATTTAGGATTTTTTTTATGATTTCTGCTTAATGACTGTAGAAAAATAGCAAGTCCAGAAATCCTTGTTAATGAAGTAAATTTACTCAAAATCAAACCTAGGGGCATCCCTATGGATAAAGTCTTAAATAGACACTCTTCCTCTTTAGCTGACAAAGCCATGCTTTACAACAATATATTACAGTAGGGGGTGATCACAAAAAAGATACCTACAATAAACTTGTCAGTCAACAGTTTGTTGGTTCCCCCAAAGCAAACTGCAGACAGGTAGATGCAATTAAATCACACTGATTGTTATTGTCAGCTTTGTCACGTGATTTTAATTGCTTCCACCTCAAAATCCAAAATAATTAGAAACACATTAAAGAAAAAGTAAAGAAAGAAAGAAAGTGGTGATGAAGAGCAGCACAAATATGTGGTCTGGCTTCAGCTAAAACAACACTGGTTTGGGTAGACATTACACAAAATAATATAAGCTTCTCTTGAATTCCATATGTACACTAGTTGCAGTGTTTTAAAAAACTTCTATTATGATTACCTCACAGTTATTAGATCGTTTTTGATATTCCCTAATTATAGCAGTTCCTACCATAACAACCAAAAATAGGCAGCCAATCTTCTTGGCGCTGCATGGAGCAGAACTCCAGTCCCTGGTTGTAGATAAGCAGTTAAGGTGGGAAAAGAGACAGAAAGCAAATAGAATAAATGTGATAGGGGCAAATAAAACATTTCTTCTATAGTTTGGAGGTGGGTGAGTTACTGAACACAGGCTCAGCTATACAAAAGAATAAAACCAACCCTGAGAAAAGACAACTCAGAGCAGAGATATATATGTTCAATGTTCCCCAGTCACGGCCTCTTTCCTGCACAGAAATTTTGTCTGGGTGGAATTTGAGGATATTCAGCATTGTCTAGGATTTCTGAACATCTGGCAGATTGAAAAAAACTCTGCAAAAGGTCTGACCAAACTTTGCTGCCAAACATCCAGAAATATTGGCTGTTGCCTCAGCGTATGCACAGATCAGTTGCATGGGACAGAGTGTATTAAGTCCAGCACTTCTGAGCATCATCACATGCTCTGCACACAGACTACACGAGGAATACTTAAATACTTCTACCAGAAAAATCCTGAATATAATTATGATGGCCACAGGTGACAGGGAGACAGGTATGAAAAGAATTTGTGAGAGACAGAAGTGGAGCTCATGGGCCACCAGTCCTGTAAAAAACCTAGAAATTTCTTGAGCAGCAAACTTGAGCACCTACAGTTTTTTCTAAAGGACATATCATTTGCAAGGCCAGAAGAATGGGTGTCAACACATTGTGCTTGTGTCAGTTGTTGAAAGGAAGTGTGTTTGAATAATTCTGGGTGTAGATGACACTTTGTGGGGAAGTAATTTTGACTGAATCCCACCTCAACCACTTCCCAGCAGAGCAGTCACATCCACTTTGGCCTTGTGTAAAGCTGACACTGTTTCTACATGCCAATATAGGGTTATACAGTAAAATAAACCCAAATAAAATGATGCATGCATTACTCATGAGAACATGTATGTGATAAGTGAATATAATGGGAGGTCAATTACACAGTGTGCAATAAGCTGTTCACTGTCACCCAATTTGTGTTTGGTTTTGTGTTAGTGGCCTTGTTTTTTAATGTCAGCTGTCTATACCTCAATGTTTCTCTGATACAAAATGTCTCATTAACTTATTACTGCACCACATTTTCCCCAAGAATGCTCCAGTAGTACGTGGAAATGAAGATCAAATAAAATTTCCAGTCAAATTGAGAACTTCTTCAATTCTTTTCCCCTCAAAACATACCTCAGTGTTTCATATCAGGTTTCTGGGAGTATCACGGTATCACAGATACAAGTCCTCTCACAGCTCTCACTTCCATCAGACAACTGTCTCCCACAAAAACATGGATCTTTCCTGAATTTCTTCCTCATATGGCTCATAACAGGCAGCCCTCCAGAAAGTGCAGATCCAAAGCCACTGGCAGGTTCATGCAATTAGCTGCCCAGTACATTTTGTAACAGCAAATATCTCATGCCAACAGCAAAGGATGCTGTGCCATGTCATCATCCTGTGTCATTACATGGGCTTCTCTCAGAGCCTGCCATCTGAAATCCAGGCATGTGATGTAATTAAGGCATATTTGTGGAGAGCCTGCTGACTGAGGGTTGGAAACGGCACACACACTGCTGCCTTGAGTCTAAATCTAAGGGAAGATACCAAAGGCTTTGCCATGCATAGCTCATGCTATGCACGTAAAACATGCCACAGTAAAACAAATAGGCTAAAAATTAGTTTTTCCATTAGAGGGTAGTTGAAAGAATTTAGAAGTGCTGTGGGGGTATTTGCCTTTAACACATTCTTCATTCTTGTAATGCTTTCCTACTCTTTACCTCTGAACACACTGCATAAACAAATTTCCTCTTATCCCAGAATAGATGGCAGAATCACTGCTGATCTTCCCATTGCCTCTTGTTGCTCAGGCATGTTGTTCCATACAGTACCTGTGCAACCAACAGCAGCAAAAGCAACTCAAATTGATGCACATCATTGGACTTAACTGATTCGAACAGATGCATCAGCAGGGTGGTAGAAGGACAACCAGAAAGCACACTAAAAGGGGCAAGATTTGGCATTGACCTGGCTTACCTTAAAATTTACCATCCAGCTCCCTTACCTGGAGCATGATGAAAGGGCAGAACAGTAACTATTCAATGGGCAGCAGACTGAATTAAGTACCCCCAAAACCTACTCAAACCATGAGCTATGTGAAATCTAGCTCCCTGTGATTAGAATACCAGACTAGATCTAGTAGTTTGATATCTTGGTTCTGGCAATGGACCATGTACGGTGGCTCACACGAAGCAGAAAAACCACCCATATTGCACTGCTGCCAACTGTGCAATGTTTTGTCCAAGGAGGAAAATTTTTTCCTGACCCCTAGGCAATCAATGGGTTTGTGGTCTATGGCATGACATTTGGCTGTTCCTCTCAAGTAGGGTTGTGGCCCAAGTATTTTTTTAGGCTCACAAAATAAATGACCATCAATATTACCCTCAAAAATTATACATGTGCAAACAAGGCAGGTTAAGTGCTTCCTGCAAACGCAAAGGTTAATATCCAGCGTTCAATATGACGGAGAATGAAGTAGCTTAAAACAAAACCTGGTATAATTTGACTCACTCTCCTTTTCCAGGAATGCCTTAAAGGTTCTGACAGATGAGCTAAAATGTTTTAATACAATGCATGAAATTCCTACCCTGAGCTGTTCACCTCATACATGATATGCAATTGAAGAACAGCACATCAATCAAGTCCCAACAAGTTGTGAATATACAACACAATGTCACAATTATCTGGGATAGTTTTCCTAAATATCACCTGAGCAATTTATTGATGAGCAAGTGAGATGTCCATCCAGCAGATGTTTGGGGAGGTAACCTTGCCTTTGCCTTCCACTCCATGCTCTAAGCCAAAATCATGCTCATAGTCTTCAAAGATGATGATTTAACTTTCTATGCTGAGGTGCCACTGAAAAACTGAGATCTGCAGTCAGATATAAATAAACTTCCTGAGATTTTAGTAAGAAAATCAGGGTGATATTTGAAGGAACAGGAAAATTTAAAAAATAATCTCATTAACGGAAGCGCCAGTTTCTTTCTACCTCAAATTTCCCACATTTATGGGCTATTTCTCAGTTTCTGCATTCTCTTTGATCTTGAATTGCCATTTCACACAACTTATCTAATAATGCTGTTGGAAAGAAAACCAACAAGTTTAATTCTGGGGCTCTCTCTTCCTTATTCACTTAATGAGAATACAGGATCATCACAACATCAGATTTATATCCTGTCTTGGATTCTAAAAATGTTTGTTCTTTCTGATAAGATCAATTCCACTGCAAAGAAACTCTTTGAAGAAAAGCTCCTGTCTAGCCATTTAAAAAACTTTTTATTTTTCTTTAGCCTGAGTCTGGTTTAATATTTATACTGCAACAACATATCATAACATCTGTAGCCTATTTTCCAGGAGAGAAAAACCTCAGTATGTTGAGTAGCTTCTATTACTAAATCTTAATAAATTGTTTTTGTTAAGATTGTCCTTCTGAACCTGTTTTTCTGAACAGGTCAACTGTCCTTCTGAACCTCTGAAACATTAAACTGGCAGTAGAAGCAACATTGTATTAACCAGCTGAAGATGGAGCCAGATGATAAAAGATCTGCAGGCTGCTGCAGCTGTTAAGTGACAGTGCCTTTCGAACTGGACTGTTGTGCTCCCCTTCACTTTGCCCATGTTACTTGACTAAGAGCACAAACAAAATACTAAAGCTGTCACTCCCATTTTAAGGATGGAAAATTAAAGGTTTTTGCCATGTTCATATACTGAACTGCCAGAGGAGGTATTTAGATTTTTCATCGAGTAAGTCTAACCCAGGACTTCAATCAAAGTTTTATTCCTTCAAGGAAATTAAACTTGACAGTTTAATTACTATTGAATTTGTGTATTTTTTCCAAGCAACTAAAACAACCCCTCAGACTTTACCTTTCCAGTCTTCAAAGTGGCTTTAAAAAGGGGATAGGTATCCCTGGAAAATTAACACTTTAAAACCAGATATAAAAAACAGGGCAAAGCAGTGATGGCACTGTAACTTGTAGATGATTATATTTTACAATTGTTTCCATTTGACTTAATAGAAAAAGCTCTTCAGAGTGCAAAAAAACCTGAAAATATCCCACTTGAGCTTTTAATTAGGAAACATGAGAACTATAAAACCAAATCTTAGCACATGCTTCAACTTTGATTTCACTGAACTGTTATTGCAGTGTAGTCTGGAAGAACCAGTTGGAATTAGAACAGCAGCGTACACAGGTATCATACAGAGAAAGCAGAAACACCCTGCCATTTCCTACTGTGTTTGCAACAAGGGGAAATAATGAGGGGAAGCGAAAAAAAAGGTAGGAAGACTAAGAACAGGAGTGCTCATTGGGACTGGCCAATGTCATACACAAAGGGTTTCTGACTGGTGCCTTAGAGTCCCCTAAAAGTAAGAAAATATAAAAAGAAAAATAAATTCCTGAAGGTTTCGTAAAAACCGCTTCTTTAGTTTAAACACTTTCATTGACATTTGCTTTCTATGAAAAATGCCAGCTTTTCTTCAAAAAGTCAAATCTAAAAGCTACTTCTGAGTTTTGCTCTAGCACTTCAAAATTAATATATTCCAAAACCTGTTTTCCTATACAGTTCCTGTTGAAAAATCCCAGTTCCTGGCCTGCTCTTACATAAACAAATAAGATAAATATCAGATGCCCTCTACCGGCCCTGTGTTTAAGTTAGAGGTTCAAAAGTTATGAATTTCCCAAATTCCTTCTAGCCCTTGCTTTTGTTACAGTAGAGTTGCAGCTTCCTGCCTCTGTCAGACGAGTCCCACCACTTCAAAGATTAAAAGTGCGGTCAGTCTGATGGTGCAGCTGTCAGCATGCAATCGGAGCGTGACAGGAACCAAAGGAAGCTGAAAGGACTGGGAGGGAAAGCTAACAGCTCCAGGAAAAAGAACTGGGTTAAGGGAGGAGAAAAGGAGATAGCTAGAACAAGGATAAGTACATACTAGGAATGACATATGAAAGAAATATGGATGCCAGGAAGCAAAATTCAATGGCCTGAACATGAGCAGAAGGGGAGAACGGGGGACGCACCCCCCACCACAGCATTTAAACCCTTTGAATTAACAAGTTTTCCTGAACAAATCAATATTTCCTCTGAAAATGCTCCTTTTTCTTTCACGTTAGGAACATGTATGCAAGGTGGTGCAGATACAGAACTGTCGCAACACTCATTAGAGATTCCTACCTTGACTGCTAGGAAGGACATGCTGCAGCAGGGTGAATGTCCAGGAGGAGAATATGTAGAATTGCAGTAGGAGAACATGCTGACTAGAGACAGCCCTTGAAGCAATTTCTCACTGATAATAACCTCAGTGCTTAGCATGCTCAACAAAGTTATACTCTGCAATACTCAGGTTTTGCAACACTCTACTCTACACAGAAACAGACCTCTAATGCTCCTGCCTCACCAGGAGGGTAAACACTGATGTATTACTCTTGAGTAAAGGTCCTGTATTGCAAAGGCAACTTCACCACCTTTGCAGCCCACTGGTCAGCTTCAGGAAAGGGCAAAACCCCAAGGAGGAGCCCTCCATTGCCTGTTTCTTACCTTCCCCTCAAATCTTGCGGTGGCTCCCAGCTGCACGCGGATATTCCGAGGAGGAAGAGTAAATGCTGGTGCTTCGGTGGGGACAGGGGGGCTGAGAGTCAGGGAAGTTTTGGAGACTCGAGTAGATGTCACCAGTTTCACATCCCCCATGATGTGGACTGCAAAAGAGAAACAAGTGGTAACACAGAAGTTAAGGCATTTAATTATTTTTATGAGAGAAGCAGCTAAGAATCAGACCTGGGGCAGAGGTTCTATACGTGTGCTGTACTTGGGTACACAGCAGCACCTTCAGCCTAAGGTGACAGGTGCTATTTTCTGGGAGGGAAACTGAGACCCAGGAATGGTGCCTTGTGCCCACGGTTGTGGGCAGGGTCACAGTCGTGAGGTGAACTCAGTTTGAACTCTTAAGTCCCAGGCTAGAGCCTTAAACAAAAAGTCGTCCTTTACAACTGCATTAAAAGGTAATAACGTATTTCAGGAGGATATTTTCATAGCATGACTTTGATTTTCCTGGCCTGGAATACAACAAAATCAGTAAGTCTCAAAAGTGAGCCAGTGTTAAACAAGTACTTACGAAATAAAGAGACCTCTGTTTGCACTGGATTTAAGTTGCAGGCGGGAATGTGGAAAATCTGATTTTTCATACCAAGCTTTCAAGATCTTAAGAAATATCTGGATATCTCCCTGCAAAGTACTGCTAGTACAGAACAAATGCTTTTGCAGAAATTTAAAGTCTTTACTTTACTGCAAATCCTTCATACAGCACGTAGACTAGTAAAATAGCATGGAAACCATATTTCATAATGCTACAAAAATGGCATTTTAGAGACCTATTTACAGATATCTGCTTCAGAAGAAATTCTTTTGCTGAACAGTTCATACTTCCTAAGAAAAAACAATTGTTATTTTATAAAGTAAAATTTCATGGTTTTCAAGAAAAAAAGTGGTAGATTATGCCAATAATAATTCCTTGAATTGTCTATGTAAATTAAAAGCCCCACTGTAAAATGCCTATTTAATAGACAAGTTTAACAAAGGAAAAACTGAGAAATGGCTTGACCCACTAATAGGTCACTAATAAACCAATGAAAAACACTGGACTTCCAGTCTTAATCCTGTGCCATACGCATCAATCTGTGATAGACAATGTATTTATTCATCCGATAAAAGTTGCAATTAACAATACTTGAGTAAACAGTGAAACTTCAATTTGAACAAGAGAAAAATCAATTAAACGAAGGCCACATTATTCCTGACTGTATGAAGGATACTTTTTTCTAGAACAGGCTGCAGTTATTTGGGGAGCAGGGGAACAGAAAACTCATTCATTTCCAAAGGGGACTTACACTCCAGTGTCACATGTATGCACCTGAAAACCCAGCCTGAGAACATAGTTTTGCACAGAACATATCTGACATGCTCCATAAACAAACAGAAATAACTTCTCTACTGTGGCGGGGCGGCCCCCAAGCTGCCTCCGCCCCCCTGGGTGAACTCCTTGCTCCGCCCTGGGATTGCGGGAGGCGTGCCCAGGACCCTGGCTCCGCCCTCTCTTCCAGCAAGTTCTGTTCTGTTATGTATATTATTGGTTACTTTGAATTGTACTCCACCCTTATTTGTAGTTATTGGTTCTGTATGCTTATCCCCACCCTTTCCCTCTTTCCTTATTGGTTAACCTACCCCCTTTATAAGCCGGTGAGAGAAGTTCTGTAACGGCTGTTCCTCTCCTCCTTCTCCCCCTCCCGAACACCTTGACCCTAAACCCCTTACCCTTAATAAAGGGGAGATAGGAGGGGAACTCCCTCCCGCTAGCCCTTTGCCTCCTCTGCCTCTAACTTTTACGCCTACAACACTCTACAGTAGATCAAAACAGTTTAAGAGGGCAGCTCCTCTCACAGAAGATACTAGTCTAAAAGTTACGTATTTCGTCTGAGTTTTGTCTCCCTCACAGCCAACAGAGAGAAAGAGGCATCTCCTCTGTGTTTGGCTCCACAGAGGTTTCTGGTTCACAGTACGCACTTGTCAGGAACTGTAGTTTAGAGGGCAAATCCTTCCAAGATATCAGATAAATTATGCACATAGATTTTCAAATAATGCTTGGAATCTCCTTCCTCATTCATAAGAGTACAGATGATGTGGACTTCAGATTTCTTCTGGCATAGTGCTCTGTTAGCATTTCTGTATATTGACATCAAAAACCCAAGAAAATCCTCTAGTTTCCAGCATTTGAATTGCTGAGCCCAACACATAAATGGAATAAACATGATTTCCTTAACCATGATGTAAAACTTCAAACTGAGAAATTCTGCCTTCATTTCCACAAGAGTTAATCCTGTAGTGAATGTCTGTCCTGGCACCCAGTCACTTGAGAACAGTGATTTAAGTCTCCATTTCCTATATAAACACCTCTTTAAAACATAAACAGAAAATAAATTATCTTTGCACTTTAAATAATGATATGAAATCATAATATTTAAATAAGGAAGAAACTGATTGTGTTCCAAAGACACAGGATGAAATCAAAGCCTTGCTTTTCTTCTAACAAATGTACTTAGCACCTGAAGGGACAAAAAATGACAGTCCCTCACCCTGCAATAAACAGCATTTCCCTGAAGAGAAAGAATGATTTGTTCAATTAATTGTTCTTTCATTAAAGACAAATCACCCAATTCAGTTCTCCACTCAGCTAAAACCACAATTTACTCCAGCAGACTTTCAATCAACTACACAGCTGTAAACTGCTGCATACTGAGTCCATATTTGCCAGCTCATTTCTAAAATTTATTTTGCTTTACAGATGAAGACCAAACTTTTCAAATAATCTGTCTTCAGTATGATAGATATTTGTCTATCATGTCCCTCTCCCCTGCTAAGATACACCTTTCCATAGACTATAAATGCCAATTTCTGCAATGTCTCTCTAGCTTTGAAACTCTCAACTAACAAATCATTCCACCACTAGAAACCTGCAATAAAATTTGCAGATCACCAATAGTGACAATAATGTGCCACATATAATGTAAATAGTATGCAAATCTCCTCTTGTCAGAAGGCACTATAACACAATACAAATGAAATTGCGGTGAAGCTACAATACAAATAATAAGAGGCCAGTAACAAAACATCTCCTTCCTCACACATCTGTATCAACTTTGCTGAGTGTTTATGAGACCAAAACAACATCAGAGAAAACATATGCCACTTAAATGTTGTTTTAAAAATAATGTTGTAGGGGTAGTAAAATTGAAAACAAAACTAAACCCAACAGCCAACATCCAGAATCCAATTCAAATGATGTTCACCCATGCAAATAGAGCTCCACTTTGGTCAGTGCCATTGTAGTGGCTGAAAAGAGCAAGAGAGAAAACTGCAGATGCTCGCAGGACTTCTGCAGAAACAAAATGCACAAGTGTCTGTACTTGGGTACAATGCACTGCTTATACAGGGTGGCTGTGGCACAGAAACCCACAGAAACCTATGTATGGTGCAAGACCAAAATCACCAAGTACCTGAAACAGCTGCTGGCACATGGCTGGAAAATACACTATATTCAACATTCACTCAAGCTCTGAGCATCACTGGGCTCAGGTATGCATCAGACAAACATTCCTGTGGCTAAAGTCCAACTCCAAGCTCTACACAAAATGAAATGGAAAAAAAATAGAAGAAAGAAAGAAAGAGTGTAGGAGGAAGCAGAAAGAAAGAAAAAAAAGAAGAAATCCTGACCAACTAAGCCACTGTTACTGGTCAGGTTACATTTCTATTGCATGTTGGTAAGATACCAAAAACTATCGACAAATCAATGTATAACAAAGGGAGACTGTAAAGCATAAAGAAATAGCTAGTCTTTTCCATAAGACCATCTTGCACAGATTTATGTTTTTTCTAAGAAAAGTATCTAAACAGGATTGAATTTACAAATTAAATATTAGCTCAAATCAGCACAAGCAATTTTCTGGCAACATAAGCCTCTAATCATCCACATTTAGCAGTCTGACTTTAATTAACTATGGATGCTTCTAGTAAATAATTAGGAAGTATCCTTTTACAGCTTAGAGGATGTTTAACTTCTGTTCCTAAACAAATAACTAATTCCATGTTGTGCAGTCTGGTGTTACTAGGGAACTACCATGTCCAAATATTTTAAAGAAATAATGTTCCAGAGAACAAATCTTGTTCAAGCTTACAATTTGATAGACAGGAAGAAAGCACACACTTAAAAGCTATGAAAGGTACCTGATTATTTTTTCTTTCATTTAAGCAACTCTGTAGTATGAGAATATCCCTAAAATATTTTTCTTCGGTATTTCAAGCTTGCTGCTGATAAGATTTCAAGGATGCTACATGAACTCCGAACATTTCATCTCACATGCTGTGCACACCTAGATTATGGTCTTTAAACAAAACTAACTGTAACTGAAGTTGCAATACAAACACTGTGGTATTAAACATAAAAGAAAACCACCATGCAAATGTTGGCCTGCAGAGTAGTGATGTGGTCAGACAGCATTTCTAATCTGGATTTTTTTTATTCTTAATCCTCTCTAAAAAGCACATAAATCCTTACAAATTCTCACAGTGTGCCCTTTAATCTCTCTAATACCAAAGCAGACTAATGTGTTTCAAGCATTTTCTACTGGGAGCAAATCTCTGTCACTCAATACTCTGCTCCCAAAAATAAACCCAAAAAAGCAAATACCAAGAAATCCACCTCATACATTTTTTCTCCTCCACTTATTTTATAAAAGTAAACACTTACCATCAGCTTCCTACATAACCATTTAATTACACCAATTTCCTTTCCCCAAGTTCTTCCTCCAAGGCAGGAGAAAAATGAGTTGCAGAGAGTGCATGTGTGTGTGTATGAGAGAGCAAGCTCAGGCAAGTGAGAGGAAACCAGAGCTGCCAGCGGAAAAACCTTTATTTGACTTACTGATATTGCAACTCTACACTGAGCAGCACATTTTCACTTGGTCCAGCTATTCTGTTATTTTAGTCAGACTGGATTCAATAACCCCCGAACCATCTCTGAAATCTGGATACAACCTTTTGAGTGCTTTAAAAATACGAGCTAAAGGACAGACAGCCCTGGGGTTGGAGCATTTGTCTGCTGTTTGGGAGTCCTGGTTGAATTCCCTGCTCCATAATGGGCTGCCTGCATGACCTCAGGCGAGTCACTAAGCCTCTCTTCTGCCCTGGCTCCCCATTTGTAAAGTGGGGATTATTGTACTTCCTTACCACAAAGGAGTGCTGTGAGGATAACTGTATTAGAGGGTGGGAGCCAGGCTACAGTAAAGGACCACATAAATAGAACAACTAGCAAAAGGCACAAAATTACCATAAACTTACAGGAAGCTGGATCTCATTATACCTTTCTTTTTTTATAAATCAGTTGGGGGGTGTTCTCAAAAAGCACATATTTTAAAACACTAGGTACAATTTATTCCCTTGCACAGATCACTGAACTCAGACTTTTGCCAGGGACTAAATGCTATCCATTATGCTTCAAAATCTTCAGTATTTAAATGAAGTTTTGTTTCTATCCTAAACCTGCTTGAGTTTCCCCTTCTCAGACACTTTATTTCCTTTCCTACAACTTCTTTCTTTGCCACAGGACTAAAATGCACAAGGACTAACATGTGGTTACCATACTTTTGTACAAATCTATAACCTAACACGTTCTCCCCTGAACTACAGACATGAATTTTTGCAGCCATATGACTGGTGACTATCTTTTCAGTCTTGCCCTACAAGACCACACAAGGAAGCATCCTGCCTTCTGTCAGCTACTGATACTCAAGAAGCAGCATGCAGGAAGAACAATAAACCATAAAGGATCAGCAAAGGTGATAAATTCACATGTTGTTTTAGCAGAGCGGAAGAGGTTGGAAGCTGGAAAAAGAAACAAGGGACTTGTGATGCCACCAATCGTGGCCATGTTGTTCTGGGCAGCTTCTCCTTCCGACACAGTAACTGTAGCAGGTATTGGGCTGAAGGAATAGGACCAAGATTACGATGCTACAAGTAGGACTAATTTGAACTGGCAACGATATTAATACAAGTGAAATAAATATTATTATTATTTTTTAGGGGGTAGTCGGATACTGTTAACAAATCATGATTTTTGTGATGTTCCGATCTTGTGCCTGTGCTCTGCTATTTGTCGGTCTTTTTAAGGGCTGTGGTCAAGCAGAACCTGAACGTGTCCTGACACTACGGGAGTAAGAGAGATTTCCTATCAGTCCTGACTTGACTGGGGTTTCTTCCTCTGTTGTCTCATCAATATGTTTCTTGTTTTCTACAAACGTGGTTTGTAGAAAAGTCAGCTTGTCAAAAAACAAATTTGAGACATTTTCAACCCAGACTACTAAATGTCCTATCCTTTTCCCAGTAAAATTTGATAGCTACTATTAGACACAGCAGTAGGAACAGGACCAGGTGCCAAATCTTCATGCACAACTCCATGATCCAAAAGTTTTGCAAGCTAAAGTTTGGCAAATGTTTGTAAAATCCTTGGATATGTTCCTTCAATATGCTTTTGCATAAGTGACGCACAAAAAACGGGAATTACAGATCAACTTGCAATTTGTGCTAAAGCTTAGACTCAGTAAAGTGACAGCAAAAGACTCCAAACGAAGTGAAAATTTGATTTGTGACAATCACATCACATCACAGATTTTCTGAGAAGCAAAAAAGTTCTTCAAATCCCATCATTTCAGTGCCTTGAATTTCACATTCAGAACATCAACCATGAGGCTTTGCATTAGCATAAATCTTGCCTGTACGCAGAAAAAGGAAAGAACAGGTTCAAACTGTTCCAGGTGCTCATTTTAACAAAACACTGTTGCAGCCCCTATGTTTCATTCTGAAACAATAAAGTTCTCCAGGATGCTTCAAAGACTGAAACACTGTCAAGCTCTCATGTAGCTGCATGGGAGATTCTGATAGGGCTTGAGCTAAGAAACACAGAAGGAGCTTTCTGAAATGAAGCGAGGTCGTTTTTTTTAATGTAGTAATGTATGACATCTTCTAGGAGTTTGGCCTACAGTGTTAGAGATAAGACAACAAACGTGTTTTGTAGCAGATTTCCTTTACTGTATGTCTCGTATATCCTTGCAAGAAACACAACTATTTCTATGTACTTTTCCAAGGCTTCTATGATGCTCAATTGATTAGTTTTTGTCGAATATGCAAATCAAAGCAGTCGCTACTGTAGAAGTATCTGTAGGTAGAAGTGTCTAATCTGGTGTGACTCAGAACAAACTTCATAACTAATATTCAGATGATAAGTCTCTAAAAGATTACTTTCTTCCAATGACAAAGAGTTGTAAACATCCACTAATTTTCCTCAGTTTCTCAGTGCTATTTAGGGTACTAAAGATACCAGGCATGTGGATCTGTGCAAGTATCTAACTTCACTTACTCTCAGTATCCATGTGGCTGCAATGGAATGTCTTACACGAGCCCTGATATGTGCCCTTGAACAATTGCACCTTAAAGGTTTATTGATAAATTAAAGCAGCTGCAAAGAGTATTTCAGCTACAAGGAAGGGTTCAGAAATATAAAGAAAACTGAGAAATAGATGTGTACCTCTGATAACACAGAACCATCTTGATTATAAACAGACACGCTACATTATTCAATTATTCCATAACCCCTGAGCATTAAACTGTAAGACAGAACACACCCATTACAAAGCAGCTGAACATGTCTTAGAAGAATGCAATGACATTTGAAGACTCAGGTTTAATTTGAAACATCAGATTAAGAAGCAGTAAATCATGAGAGACCACAAGAAACAGCTTCTTTGCAGTCGTTATCTTAGAAGAAATATGAGTAACTAAATGTGACATGCATTGGGCAGGTTCAGTACAGCATCCATAGCTAAGAACTATTTTATAGCAGTAAATTGAAGCCAGAGGGAAACCCAGATGGCAAGTTGGGCTTGTTCTTGCTGATTCCAGAGGGGCTTCCTATAGAAGCACACTGGGGAGAGTAATTCAATCTGACTTCAAAACCTCCTACAATTCTAGTTTATAAGCAACATTTAAAAAGAGAGGAAAAAAGAAGAAAAAGGCAAGATCTACAGAAAGGTTCTCAATGTACTAAGCAGCAGGTCACTGACAGTAAAATTCTACTGGTTTTCCTTTAAAGGATCATTTCTGGTACTCAATATGTATCAAAATCCAAACACTTTTGTCTTGAGAAGGTTTGGACTAAAAATCTCAATCTGAATGTCATCATTGACAGCTGGTCTCATAAAGGATCAAACACCTTTCACAGTCCTTAAAGAAGGATGTTCAGGATATGCAGAGCATGCACTTAGAGTATCTGAAGAGAGGTTGCACCAGGCCTCATCTTACCAATAAACCTTCGTGTTTAATTTGTGTCATGTCTCTTGCTTGATAAGTACAGAATAATTGGTACAAGTTGGTGTTTATGATAGAAACATGCATGTGACAAAGACCATCCAAAATTCAGGGAGATTTCAGGGTGTGGGTATGACCTCAATTACTGAACAGCAAGACCTAGACTAGTAATCTATTGTTGCAGGAAGGAAAACAAATTTCCCAGTACTGTGCTGCTTTTCAGGACATACACTGATGCAAGCAGCAGAGAAAGCAGTAGGAAGAATATTCCTTCAGCTCATCTTCCCACAGCAAGTGAGAATTTCCACTGTTTCTCCATAACTCACCTCTATGTGTCACCAGTGACTGAACACCATAGAATGAGCATCAGCTGGGAACCCTAGATGAGAATTTATTTAAGAGAACTTGGGTGAAACATTTAGAAGAGGGTCTCTTGAAACCATCTTGAAATGCAACTTGCAATTCTAGAATAATTTTCAGTGCCAGTGGATGTGAAGCTTGTTAGTATAAGCTGGTAATAGCATGAAGTTTTAAGTATGCAAATAAATTTGCAACTAGAGCTCTGGTTTCAGACCTTAATAGTCAATATAAGCAAGCCCAACAATACTGCTTTGCTAGCATTTAAACAATACCTCCCATTCAAGCCCCTTAGAAGTAATTTATCTATATTGACTCTCTCAGTTTTGAGGAAGAAGAATGATTCAGTGCTTCAGTTATTTAGTCTAGGATAATAGAGCTGGGAGACAGTAAAAGAAAATGTAAAAACAAGATCTCAAAGAACCAAGGGCTGAATAAAAAGAATTCAACTTTTAAAAAGAAAAAAAATCTTATTTCCTGTTTATTTACTAAGGTACTTCCTTCTAGCTGAGTGCAGGCTTCAACAAGCCTTCTAGCAGAGCTAACAAGTTTTATTCTGGTGCACATTAGCATGGGACAAATTTGGAGAGGTCTGCCTACCCTCTGATTTAAAGAAAAAGTTTTACAGAAAAAGTCCTATTGTGATGTCTTAGCAGTGGTAGAAGGTTATGCTAAATCAGCGTATTACAGCGAAATTTCTGTTGGTTTGGGTGGGGTTTTTTTAGGTTCCACATTTTAAAGAGTTACCGCATTAACTTTTCTTGATGCTGATGCTGCAGGTGGCCAACTGCTGTTGCCTATTTCCAAGCCAGTAGGGCCATAAAATTGCATGAAAGGTGAGTCATGGAAGATTAGTGGTTCATAAACCACAGAATTTTTAGCCTCTAAGTTTTGCTCTATGCTTTAGTTTCAAGTATATCCAGAATTCAAAAAAACAAAGATAGACCCAAGTCTGCCAAGTTCTACACCATTTGGGAAAATGAACACATGTACTCTACTGGCTGAGGTGTGTGAACCCTGGGGTAACTTTGGAAAGAAACCTGTTGATTTTAGCCAGAGATAGACAGGGCCATGAATAAATACCACTAAGTTTCAAATTATATTGCAAATACTTAATACTAAAGGAATTAGTTCTTCATTTGAAAGAGCCACCGGTCCTCCATGCTGAGATACTCTGCACAAGGCCAGATTCTGAGCTCCCTTCTATTCTATGAAGTCCCATTAACTGTCAGCAGAAAACCCAGCCCTTAAGCTCTCCTGCAAGTTTATTTTTTCTGGAAAAAAAAGTGTTGTTCATGAACGCAAACCAGCATATTCCAACAATCTCTGGGTATCCATCAATCCTTAGCAATGTATCAGGCACTGTAAAACAAAGAGAAAACACCACCTTGCACAACAAGTTATAACCTGGGTGTGAGATGGGGCTATACAATGAAAAGATCTTCTTTTCCCCTAGTTCCTATTTTTTTTACAGGGGTAACAGCTCTCAAAACTTCAGAATAATACAATGTCTATCAGGGAGAATGGTTGGTCCACAACACCCACATTTCCCATCTAACACATCTTCCTGTGACCTTCTTCCCACGTGTATTAATAGATGGAAGTGAAACCTTTAAGAGTGATATTCCAAGAGAGCTGTAACACAAATCAAAAAGTTTAAGCACTCTTCAGATGACGAAATGTGAACCCCTACACGCATCCTTCAAGCTGGGGATTTCTTTTCTTCTTTACCCCTACTGGTCAGATTTTAGCAATGATGTAACCAAACAAGACCAACCCCTAACACTGAAGCCATCTGTCTGCTCTTCTCATAGCTTGTGAGGTTTCACATCCAGTCCCACCTGCTGCACTCCGAGCCTGAGACTTCAGAAACAAATGAACAAAAAGTGGTAGCATGTTTGCAAGTTCTTAAACTGAATAATTGCCCATAAAGGCCCCCGCTAGGTGAAGTTAAGGTGGTGATTATATTCAAACAATTAAAAGCTTGCTGCAAAGAAAATGAAGACAAATTTACTCTCAATGTACATAAATAAGAAGTGAAGTCATAAACTTTTAATTGTACCATGGACAATTCAGACATGGGAAAAAGTTTAATAATTAAGAATTTAAGCTCTTCTGGAAGAGATTGCTCCAGGAATCTGTGGAGTCTTCAGTGCTGGAAGTCATACAAATGTCTGTCAGGACTGACATGTACAGTTGATTAAGCCTTGGATATGGGAGAAACTGGATGGCCTTGTAAAGTCCCTTCCAAGCCCATGACTCTGTGATTCATCTAACAATTGATGTTAAATTTGAACTATAATATAGGACTTTCACATGCTGGATATGGGCCAGCAAGACAACAATTACTCTGTAGAGAACACCATAAATCTGAAAAGAAGCAACTGCTATAAGGTGAAAAAACTATGAAAATGACAACAATATCAATATATAAATCATTAAGATTGCAGAGCTTAGTAAGGAGCAGTGAGACAGAAGGAATCCGATTGAATCTTACTTAAGCATCAGTTTGCAAATCTCAACCAAATGTCCATTTCTGATAACAAGTGAACACAGTTTTCATTTCAGATTGCAGAGAGTGGGACGTGCAGGCAGAGATATTAATGCCTTTAAAGATGTTTCCATTTTCAAGCATAAACTGCCCTGTTACATTCAAGCACCACACTGCATATAAAAATTCTTTTACATACTTTTTACTGGATTTGTAGAGAATTACAGTAAGTTACTTAGATCACATCACATTTCTTCAGTGATGTTCTACAAAAGCACACAGCGTATGTTCTTGAAGCCAACAGCCTAAAAGTGCATATAAAAGAAGATTCAAATGTGAATCAGTGGTTTGGAGCCTCTTCACATTTCCATGGGGTTTGTACGAATAGAAGAATGGTTGGGCTGTCTGAAATCCAGGTCTGTCCTGACTGCCCTGCTTCCAGCTGGGAGACAAGACCAAGAGGGCCTGTTTTCCTTCTTCTGCTTGGAACTTCATTAGGATGGCTCTTCTTGTGAAATCTGGACCCCATCCAGTCCTTAGCTCCTCTTCACACACTACATCTATTCAATGAGCATATCAACATTGACTCTATCAGCAGGGAAATATTGGTAGGAATAATAAAATCTTTCCATCAAGTCCACCATGTTTTCCTATCCCTTTCTAAGAGGCCCCAATTCAGTAAGACATAGCCCTGTGAAGAGTTTGTGAAGATGTTCTACAGAGACTTGACCCCGTAAGTCACATTAACTTGTGTGACAAGTAACTGGCCCAGCTCTCTTCACAGGCAGTGAAAGGTAGGAGGTGAGTACACTCCTACCAGGCAGAGATGATCCCCAGAAAGGATGGAACAGAGAAGGAATAATTGCGATTGAAAACAAAGAATAGAAGATACTAATAAGGAAAAAGGAATCAACAGGAGATGAAAGAGACAGCTCTGAGAGCACAAGAAGTTGCCAGGGAGGGGGACAGCTATGGTCACACAGGCAGAGAGAAAATAAGAACAAATGATGAAGGCTGTCAAAGACCAGCCAATATTCAAATATACTGGCAGTATGGCTCAGCATCATGATGGCTCAGTGCTTTAATTCCAGAGTTTTAACTACAGAAATTTTAACTAAGGAAACTTTAGGACTTTTTTTTAAACTTCTCCTCCTCTCCCCCATATAAGAACAAACAAATGATCCAAGAATGAGTGAGTTTCATATAAACTGCTTTTGACTGACTTTCATCCACAAAGTTGGTTGTTGAAGAGTCATTCTCCACAACTCCCTCCTCCCCATTTCTCAAGCTTTGTTGTTTGCAAAGTGTTTCACATTTCTCCCCACCCAAGTGCCTCACTCAATCTGTCTACTTGCCAGTTTAGGGCAATTCTCCTTTATAGGAGATCCCAACAACTGCTCTGCATGCCAATACTGAAAGTGAGCAGGTCAGAAAGACGCCAATTATCCAAGTGTTTACACAGATGTGAATAAAAATGTGCAACATTGATATTAAAAACAGAGAAATGCATTCTTCACTTTTTTAAAAAAATAAAGCATTAAAGAAGATTTTAAAAAAACACATGGGAAAAGCTAGTTCTTCAAATGCTGCTGACACTTCACATCCCGTTACCTCTGTGGTATACTTCTTGCATATACAAAATTTATTCTGTTTTCTCCACCCTTTTTTATCAGTTCCTTTTGCATTTAGTTCCCTTCAAAGATTTCTTCTTTAATGACAGATAATCATCCCTCTCCTCCCATTAAATTAGGTCCCACTTCAACACTGAGATAGTTACAGAGGAAAATTTTGGTTTCTCATGGAGATAATTAAAACAGTGTTTTTTCAATAAAAGACAATTATATAGACAATTTATATCCAGAGCCTGTAAGTAGGGAGCAGAAATAATTTCACTGAAAACTGCAAAGGTACACAAACAGAAAGTTCATTGGTCTTGCTGAGGAAATTCCTGGAATATTTGCACCTCGTGATAAATATCCACGTCTGCTGATCACGGAATGTTTAGGCTTCAGATTTAAAAGATGCCCCCAAATTCACATGCAGAATAACTTATTGTTGAAAAACTTTTGAGTACAAACACTAATTAAGAGAAATAAAACGGTTAAACACCCAGTTGTTTCAAAGAAGGAAAAAAATGACTAAATTACATTTAAAGGCATCAGAATGAGGTGGGGGTTTTTTAACATCAGGTATAATTTCTGAGGAATCTAGCTGTGAAGTCAGAGGAATAAATATAAGATAACTAAGAAAAATAAGACTGTATGAATATGTAGACCAGTTATATGTATCACCAAACAACTCCAAATCAACACAGCACTATTCTGACAAGTATCAGCAAATTCTAAACCCTCAGGAAGCACCTCTAGGATCCATAGCACAGGAAGCTAAGGTGGCAGGAAAAGCACAAAGACCTGTTTGCATAGCAAGTTATAGCTCTGTAGGGGAATTCCTGCTATGTAACATTACAGGTCACAACACAGGAAGATTTCCCCTATTTCTCAAATACTGTTCCTACTTTTCCTGTAAGCACAGGCATTTCGCTACTTTTTCTAGTGGCCATGGATCCCTTCTCCAACAACACAGAAGCATTAAGGTTTGAAAAGACCTCCAAGATCTTTGAGTCCAACCTTTCAGCAAAGAAAAATGCTTATTATGTTTCCATAAGGGAAAAGAATGTTTTAAGGCATGGACCTAGGATTTAAGTTGATGTAAATCAGCCCATTTTCACAGGGCCACAGAAGTGAGCCAGCTTACACCAGCCAGGGATCTGGTAGCACGTCTTTCTGTCAAAGTTTTGGCAGCTCAGTGTAAACCCATTAATCTTGAACTACAGGACTACAGTTCTGTGAGATCTGCAATCACCACAACCCTGTAGTATTTATTCTATTTCTTATCTGACAGGAAAAACCAGCCTCCAGGAATCTGCCCGGTGAGGTACAGGACAATGGATGATTTCTGCATCTGAGGCAACAGCCTCATATTTGGAATGACTCAGTTATCTGAAACCAGAGGGAGGTAGTGAGAGTTTTCTACTTTAGATCAAATAGATGGTTCTGCTTTCAAATAGTGGAGATATTTCAAAGCATCTTTGTATCGCTTTAATAGATAACTTTTAAACGGAGTAACCTAGGCAAATTCTTCACAGAATCGAGTAATTTGAAGTGAGGATTAGGATCCCAAATTTCCAGATTTCTGATCTTAATTCCCAGCATTGTCGCCTCTGTGTGGTTCCACAGCAAAGATCTTTGAATGATTCATCCAACAAGTGACAAACAGAGCAGCTTTCCTAGGATTCTAAAGATGATGATACAAAGTACGTCCAGCAAAGCATAAGTATTTTTAACACGCACAAACTCATGAACACATAAGAAAAAAATTCTCTTTTGAGGAGTCAGAGGGAAAAAAAAAAGGACAATTCCACTCAGGACAGCTACCAAAAGACTCACTACTGCCCTATTTTCTATTTTTAAGTTTCTGATGGGGAATAACAGCAAGCAAAATTAACAGGATGCAGCAGAATTCCAAATAAGAATTGGTTTGTTGGTTTAACAAGAACAATTTTTCCCAGCACAGCTATCTACATCTATGAGATATCCAAAGCAATTATTAACCACTTACTACAAAGAGGTAGCTGCTCCTGTGCTGGGAAAGATAAGACACTATCTGGATTTATTGGTGCTATACATGAAGAGAGATCTGGAAGAAAATAAGTTAACCAACCTTCACAGGTTTTTGACATCACAATTGGAAATCCTTAGAACATCTCGAACAAAGAAGACAATTGTCTAATTTGAAAAGGTTTCTTGTAAGTCTAAAACTTCGGCCAGTTTCCTGAAGTTGGCAAACATTTCAGTTACCATTGCCATCCCTAATCACAGCAAGCTTTTCCTTCCAGTATTGGCTTTTCTCTGAATTTGAAACCCAAGCTTAATGCAAAACCACATCAAGCAGAAACAGGATAAAACAGATCCATGCTGAGCCTGAATGGGTAAAGCTGCAGAGATTCTTGCTGCTCTAGTCACAATAATATTTTCAGCTTTAAAACTACTGGTCCATTTCAGCAAGTGGCTGCTTTGCTGCTGTGCCTCACAAAGCCACATAGAAGTGAAGCTAGCCTTCTCCTAGGCTTTTTTTTTTTCATATGTTATCTGGGACACAGCAGCAGAGAATCTTGGAAGCTTGTAAAATGAATTAAGCAGACAAATGCACTGTGTTTGTTTTCAGTTCAATAGGAGGCTTTAATATTGAATACATATGAAGGACAAGACATGCTAAATTGAACGAGCCTGGAGGCTTAAAGTGATATTAATTCCACTTGCAATCAACCATGTGGATCCAATGATCAAAGAGACTTGGAAGCAAGAAGGGAATAATGGAAGTATCAACACTCAGCAATATTCCATTGCCTCGGGGCAGCACAGGACCCGAACAGATGCCAGGAGAGCAGCAGGGCTATCTCTTCTCACATGGAAGGGAGACAGGAGCAAAAGCCACACTGGATTGTCAGGAACCAACCTCAAATCTCCAAGACGCTGCTATGAAAAGGTGCCAATTGCACTTCTACCCTTTTGCTTTATGAGCTTAGATACTGCCCTGGTTTTGACTGGGATAGAGTTAATTTTCTCTTAAACCATGTCGCATTAAACCATGACAGAAACTTTCTATATAAAGCACTGCTAGTGAAGGCTGGTGTCTCTTAGCCTGACTTCGAAGAGATGAGAGACGAGCACCAAAAAACAATTGCGGTTACTGAAAATTATCAGATGAGTTTTTAAAGAGATCAGGGACAGGCCTATGGAGTAAACAAGTGTTTATTTTTGCAATAGCACTTGCCACAGGAGATAAAATCTAGGTTTAAGCTGTTTAAAAAGTCTTCCCAGATCTGGCATATGTATTTTGCATTATCCAGAAGCAATAATGAACTAAACTAGAAATACTAGCTGTTTAAAAAGAAGAAAAAAAAAAAATCAAGATTCAGAGCAATTTTTTGTCAAAAAGTTCACCAGCACAGGACAATTCAACGTGGTTGCACTTCTGAATCAAACTAATCATGAAAGCAAGTCCTCACCTTCATTACGAGGGCCTGAATTGTTCTCTAGATTCTTGTAGCAAGACAGCTGAAAGCCAATATATGAATTTCTCTTATTATATGCCAGGCCTTAGCTCTGTGAAAGAGCAGACCTGATATTGACAAGGGCTGCAGTTTAAAACAAGTGGTCAAAACTTGACGTGCAATGAACAGCTTCATACTTAGCTTTAGTATCCAACCTGCCTCAAAATATGGTCAATACTTCCCTTTCAAGCTCTGTTGAAATGAACATTCCCCTGATTTAACAGAATTTTGAGCACACTTTTTGGCAAACTTCATCAGTTACAGTCTTTCACTCTTCTGTGCAATACACCCACACAGGAGAGTGGAAAGTATTCTTAAAGTAATTGGACATTGTTGGAAGAATATTTGATGAAACGCTCCTCCCCAAGTGTGCTTGTTTTGTTTTTAAAGTAGCAATTGTTTTCAAAGACTAGAGGATTTGGATTTTGTTGTTCTAAATGTTTAAGTTATTTGTCTTCCTGCCCTAGGTTTTAAAAAGTGTTAGTGATAACTCTCCCGATGTCTTGCTGCATTTTTAAAATAGTTTAAATTTAATTTGGGAAGGTCCTGTGGTACCTTATAAATCTCCCAGAGAGTAGAAAAGGATTTTTGTGGGCTTTCTTTTTGCCAGATTTCCCCATGCTATGTGTATTTTAACTACTACTTTCTTTAGAGTGAAGGGCTGCCTATGTTTTGAACCCTCTTATGTGAGCTGCTGTGTCTTCTGCATGGGAGATTCAAATCACCAGAGCCCTAAATGATCTGTTACAGGCAAAAAAACCTTACGCATCACTTAAATAACTAGTAAATGTCCTTACTGTTTCAAAAAGGTAAGGACTTCCAGTGTTCAGAATAAACTAAAAACAAACTTCTCACAAATACATGTAGCTCAGGTAAAAAAAAGGTGAATGATGAAAAATAGATAAATGCCTGCTTACAGTTTTCTAGCCTTTTCAAGCTATCTGTGCTGTTACAAAGTTATTTCTTTCCCCATTCTTTGGAGATGGCTAAGTTGACTTTTAGCTATAAGGTGCTGAAGGCTTTTTAAAAAAAATAATTTTAAATCCTGGAAGAAAAAAAGAATCAGTGGGAGATTTGTATTGTTAATGTTAAATACGTGAAACAGATAAATGCAAACCGTATACAACAGCAGTTTGAAAATACCAGCCATTTGTGCCTAATTCCTAGTTCTAGTTCAGGACAGTCTCTTTCCTAAAGGACTTCATTGCAAGATTTGTAGCCTTGCATATACATAATGTTCCTTATTAATTTAGTAGGTCTACTTGCATAAGTAATAGAATGTTTGCAGACCTTGGTTAAAATAGAAATGAAGCAATAATCATGGAACAAGGATTAAAAAAAATTAGTACAACTTTCAGCCAGAAGAAACACGCTCTTGGGAAGACTTTGGATGTAATATTGTTGGCATCTGAATAGAAGTGATATACTTTTGCATTTGAGTTAAGCAAATATTGAGGAGAGTAAATGTTGTAATGGCAGTGATTATTTCTAAACTTACAGGGCATGAGAAACACCACTGTAACACAGAATGGGGTGCTGCTGACAGGTTTAAGGCTCAGGAACAGACATCCAATGAAATCTAGGCACATGAACATGGCTAAATGAGACATCTGCTTCAAGTTACTCAGTTCATCCACAGGGTGACACTGGTTTGCATTGTTTACAAATAAATATAATAAATACTCAGGGAAATCTGTTGTTAGTTAAAGCATTAGGAAAAATACACCCTTTACAATGCCTCTTGCAGAAAGACATCTGTTAACTTGAACTCTCCAACCCAAATTGCTTACAGAATCCTTTATTTGGGTTTACCTTTTGTCTCTTCCCATTTAATTTTCTGCTCTCACTGGTCACTTTATTAGTTATGTTTAAGATGGACACATGTTTTCTGGCAACAAAGGAAATAATAATTTTGGCCATATGCTTACCATTACACTAGAGACTCAACAATCAAAAATTATTTAACCAGAAAAAGACTCTAGTGTTTTCAAAACACTTTGGAGACAAACTTACTCATCTATAAAGAAAACAGAAAACTTGTTTGTACTACTACATATGTAGCATTAGAGATTAATGGGCTTAAAAGACTAAACTTTTCTTTAAGGGAATCTGAGTAAGAAAGTTAAAATGAGGGGTAGATTTACAGCTATAAATTCTTCTCACAACAAGTAGTTTTCCTATTAGTGCATCTTCTAAAGTCATCTGCTTTCTGTAGTGTGATTTTTCATTCTGATCCCATTGAGAAGAGAATTATCTAAGGATTAATGGCTTCTCTTGAGCTGAGCCAAGTGCAGAGCATTCAAAACATGAGTATTAGAGCCTGTATTTTACATATATAAAATAATTTATTTCACAGAGGTTACTAGCACAAATCAATAAGGAAAAGCAGCATGTAAGAATGTCTTCCACTGTTTTAAAGGAAAACAATCAAGATGAGAAAACCATTCTAACAAATGGTTAAATTTCCAGCTCAACTCAATTTTCTGAACTGGATTGATTCCATTAGAGACCCTAGTTAGGGCCTTTTACGGAGTAAGTACATGATTAATCACATTCCCTGGAAAGGATACCAAAAGAAAAAATAACACCTAATAACACCCTAAAAGCACACAGGTGACCTTTATGCTAATAAAGGTACTGCATTAACCTTCTGGAAACTGGTGTATTTTCTTTATTGAAGACTCAGAGTCTTTGGCAATGGGCAGGCACAGTGATGGCACCTCGCTGTGGTTAGGCTGGAGGTGTCACTGCCAGCACCAGACTGCACCTCTAAGCAGCTTCCTGTCTTAATGAGGGACCATGCACAAAATTTCTAACTGATGAGCACTTTTGTATCTTTCTAAACCCCCACATCTCAGGAATAAAGATGAAAATAAGAGGGAAAAAAAACATACACTAAAATACCCAATTAAGCCTCTGTTGACAGCCCAGCACCAAAGCACCTCCTTTACAGGTCAGATATTGACTGTTCTTGGCACATTCTATGTTTCTAGTCAGTAGGGACAGAAAAGGAGATATGTAACTTGAACTACTGAGTTTCGTCTGAATACCAGGAGCTATCTTGACTTGCCTTTACTCAGTACAATTGCTATTTTGTTTCTTGTTGAAAATGCATATTTATTATTGTAATGCAAACCAGACATGTGAAACCACAAAGAAATCAGGATTTTACAGCTGATGGAGGATCAAAATACCTGCATTTTATCATACGTGGATCAAGAGACTGGTTCTGCAATGAAATTATTGCAGCATGAACAAGAAGAGAAAACAGATTAAGCAATACCTGCTTATGACCAGTTTTTGTCAGTTCCTGACCTCTCAATAGTGCCAAAACTTGGGAAAAAAACCAATACTAAATAAAAACCTAATGTCCTTAGATGCTGGAAAAATGTACTTGCTTCTCTGAAATGAACCTCTAATCAAAGGAAAAAAAAATTAACATCTTCTGCTCTTGTGAGTTTTGGCTGCTCCATCTCTATTCATATTCTTTCTTTATGCTTGAAATTACATCACCCAATAATAGGGAAAATGGAAACTCATCACAACTGTACCGAATTAATGAATTTACAGAAATTGGGCTACAGCCTTCAAGAGTTTTATATAGATGTTAGTTACAGGTCCAGACGCCCATGAACAGTGGAAAACACAATAACTGAAAATGCAATCACTGACATATCTTTAACCAGAAGAAGGCTACCCAGATTCCATTTTTAATCATAAAAGGGGAAAAAAAAGAACATCACTTATTCCCAGCAGTTTAAAAGCTGATGACTTATTTGCAAAAATCTTTTAGTCTAGAATTTTCATGTTTTTCATGTTTAATGCTCATAATAGTTCATTGCTTCTCCTTTCACTGACTACATATAATCTTGTTTATCTAAAATTCTTTGGGAATTTCTAAATCCACTTGAGAAGCAGACATTCATGCGAGGGGAATGGAAGGATTACAATGACTTGCATCAGTTTTCTGAAGAGGTATAGTTCCTTCAATGTAGTCTCTTTAAAGGAGTCTGTGTTCTTTTTTATTGCACTGAAGGGATATTTGGAGGGGGAGCAGGCAGGGAAGGAAAGTCCAATCACATAAAATATGGTGAACTTCCCTTTAATCAGGATTTTAATTGATAAGAGATGTTAATTTATTTGGCAAAAATATGTGCCACTGTTAGTAAAGAAACAAACCTGAAGCCCTCCTAGTCCCCACGAGATTTTGAGCAACTACAGAAATATTCCCTTTTACCCTGAGATGTATCTAGCACAACCATGGGCATCCAGCCTAATCTGGGACTGAGGGGGTAACTCTTGGTAGGTTTGAGCCTTGTGAACACAAAGCAAAAAAACTCCTCTGTTTGAAAACATGCTGTACTACTCCTTGCCTTTGGATATTTCCAAGAGACATACAAAAAGTCTACAAGAGTGAGGAGGAGAAACTGACAGCATCGATAAAAAGAATTTGCAACCTCCCTTAAGACGATCTCTTCTCTAGACTACTCAAGAACACCAGGGCATCCTTGTTCCACATATATTGGTCACTGCAATCTATAAGCCTAAATGCTTCTCCACGGTGCCAATCACCACACTATTCAATATCTATGGGTCTGAGTGAGACCAAGGCCTTTTCAAGCCAAAATAATTAGGATGATGTTTACATCTTTCACCCAGGGTGATTTGTTGACTTTGACATAAACAGCCTCATGAATCTTTCAAGATTACTCAAAAAAAACAATGTGTTTACATGAAAAGAACTAGCACAGGACATTTTTTCATTCAGTGGTGGCAACTCTTGATAATTTTGCTAAATAAAACCTGATTGCTTTTCAGCTTTTTGTCTCAAACTCAGATCTACACATTCATAATTAGATGTTATATGGGCTTACCTGTAACTGATAGTGGCAACTCTCTTTGAAAGATTGCAAATTACTTCTAAAAAAATAAGTAATTCTCCTTGTGCAATACCATTAGTGTTTTCATTATCAGTAGATGACAACTCAGCCAGACGGAGGATAATGACAGCTTACTCTTCTTTTGTGTTTCAATTTGAGCATGAGCTGAGAAGTGAGGCATTTTAAAAGATTTTCCCCTAGCCTTGACAGAAGGAGACAGCCGTCCTTCCTGTGGCTTGACACACCTACAGTAATACTACCCAGCTGCCTTTTGTGGCTCTCTTCAGTCAAATTACTAGGATTGTTTTTAAAGGTCACCATTACAGCGGACAAAATAACCCAAAATCACCCCTCTGAAACTTGAGTTTTCGTGAAGTTGCTTTGTTGTGCACAAAAAACTAACACTTTCCTAAGCTTCCCTTGCTGCCTCCACACAAATTCCACACTTGAGCATGTCCTGGGCAGACACACACACTTGTCCTGACCTATAACATTTTTGACCAAAGTGCATTCTCAAAAATTGCAGAAGTGGAATTAAAGCTTAAGGGTTTGTCCGTGTCCTGTGCTCTAAGGCTGGCTGGATACTCCAGTTTTTCCATGACATACCTAGTCATACATTCCAGGCACCCTAAGATGTCTCTGAAGACATATTATTACTTTTTAAGATTGTTGAACATTTTGGCATCTCAGTTCTACTGAAAATGAAACTTTCCTTCAAATTCTAAGCTCTGGTTCTAATTCTACCATAAGTAACTGCATGTCCAGGTAGGTACAATTATAATCAGAGTCATGTTCTTATCCTTTCAAAATATTAAAAGGACTGAGCTTTAGTCTCTGTCTTCACAGCATTTTTCCAGACAGTGAATCGCTCTTTTCTCTGTTTCCTGAAACTTTTCCAATTTCAGCCTCCATGAATTGTAGCTACCAGAATTGGATGTGCTAAGTGTATCATTACCTCCATCGAGTAACAAAAATGTAACATCTCCACCACTGTTCTCCTTGACTTTTTTTTTTCCTACTCTACATGTCCATTAGGGCTTAATCACATCTCTTACCTACAGCATCACTATAACAAATCATATTTTCTTGTTTATCAAAACATTTTCCCAAAATGCTTCCCCAAAACATTTCCAAAGCTGCTTTCTCAGATGTAACATGCCATTTTATGTCACCCAGATTCCGCTCCCATATGCATGATCTAACAAGTGACTTTTACCAAACATGAGTCTGTCTGGCAATAAGATCTAGAATAGCACATAGGTGCTCCTTACATTATTGGTTAAAAATCAAATATAAAAACAAAGAAAGAGGGGAAAGAAAACCAAACCAATTCTCTGTCCCACTGAGGCTCATATTCTGTCAACAAGTCCTTGGAATGAAGCACTCACCTAGAATCAGAACATGGTGTGCTGCAGTCAGGGTTCTGATAGGGGGGACTTTCCCATAAGATTTCAGTAGATGCAAAGGTCAGGAGACCACAATAGGTTTGTGCAAGTTGTATTGAAACACTGATTTGAAACACAGCGTGGATAAAAAGAAGTATTCAATTTGATCCATTTCCAGCGACTCTTGGAAACAAATGCTAGGTTTTTACTGACGTATTAATAGATGAACATCACCTCTGATGCAACTGGTGCCAGTGCTGGATTTATTTGGAGCATTTAGCCTGCTAATCCCATTAGTGAAGGCACAGTTGATAGAAAAACCATCCCTAGAGATGTCGCTGTTTTGTCTTCCAGAAATACTAAGAAACAGCTAGTGAATGAGTTAGGGATTTTCCACACATCATTTATACAAATCTTCCATTGCTTCACCCTACTGACAGTCAGACAGGTAGCAAATATCACAAAAGGGGAAAGACAATTTCACTGGGAAAAAGGAGCAGGGATTTTGTAAAGCTGCTTTCTGCTGAAAAACTCCTAAATGGAAAATTATTTGGCATCTCTTTTGGAGCTGCATTGGCAGAGTAAGATGGAAAGCAGTCCTGTATCTCATTACTGCCTCTACTATCACTAGCTGGAAACCTTGGAAAAACAGGCCCCTTTCTGTTTGGATACAACTGTGCTCCTGCTGTACAGAGTGTCTGGCTTTCTCTTTCCTGCTCAGTATGGATGACACCTGCATAGAAAGCCTCTTTGTCTTTTCAAAGTTTTACCTACTACTGCTTATTTTGTACCTGACATCTATTTGTGATACCACAGGCATTTCCTAAGGAACAATTACAATGCCAGCAAGGCAGATAAAAAGCCACCACACATACAAAATTAAGTGTTCTCAAGTTAATTTCAGTTTAACTTGGGTGTAGTAAGCATTTTCATTAATTAGTTAAATGCAGACAGATACAGCTTTCTAAGAGGACTAAAAACCGGTACATAGGAAGAGCAATACCAAGAGCTGCTCAATCTTCAGTTGAGCCCATACAAGACCTGGATTTAAGGTGAGCAGTAAGTGATGGGAAGAAGCAAGATGTGTAAGAAAAACTTTGCTTTCATGTCAGGATTCCCCAGAAATAAAGAAGGGTGGAAAAGGAGATCAAAAACTGTGACTCATGCTTAACTGCAGTTGGTGTATTATTTCTGAGTAGCTGCATTGATAAAAGAGACATGTCAGCTACTTGAACAGAACAGGAAAGGTGTTCTCACATCTCACATAAGCCTCATTAGGGCAGTACAGTATTTTACAGACATATCCAGGCCAGTTCAAAGCTAAAATAGCAACAAGACCATGCTAATCCACCAGACTAATTATCACTCTTGAGACCTAAGCTAATTTTTCCAGGTGTTTCTTTGCATAAGATGTACCAGCACAGATAGCAGAATTGTGGGCTCCCGCTATTTTACCTTACTTTTCTAGTTTAGAGAACACAGTTTCCGTCCAAGAGCAGAAATCTGAATTCCATCATTACAGTTTAATGTCTGACACTTAAAAGACAACTTGGTATAGCAGGCAGAACAATCAACTAGTAGGAAATGGAATAGCTGACACTATTTCTAGATAAATCTATATAATTTTTCTCTTTTCTTCTTTTTATCTGTAGTTTATTCAATGCAAAGAATCTATATGATTATACAGAGCTGAGCACAATGGCATCACAAGCAGTCTTTTTTCAGCACAACAAAACTACCACATTTTTTATTTCCAGGCTTTCACAACGGGGTAGGGCTATGTCTCACATTTAAAGATGTCTTGAAAATGGAATATAATATCCAGATTAACCAGAAGAAAACAAAAGCTTAAGTCAGTCATGTAAAACAAAGAACCATAGTCCCTTTGCACATCCAGTCTTTAAGTATTTATTTCACAGCTAACACTGGAAATTAGCCCCCCACCATCCTCTTCTCTCACTAATAAACTGACTGATTTCTCTCAAAGTCACAGACACTCAAAGGGCACATTTGTTACAATTGTGCTGTATGTGCTCAGACAAAACTACCTCCAGTCAGATTGGGCTCTTTAGACACCGTGAGATCAAACAGCTCACAAAATCCTTTGATGGAAATTTAATTCTTTAAAAATATGCACAAGGTAATTGAAAACACATTTTATGATATTTCAGATTATAAACAGTAGATCTCTGGCTGGGTTGAACAAATAGCATTAAGCCTTTTTCTTCCTTCTGAAAAACCACAGTGCTTGGCAGCATAAGGCACTGATGTGTTTTCTGTACCAGCACAGGGAAACCAGCAATTATAATGAAGAGCTTGTGTTAGGATGCAAATTGTACTCCAAAGAAAGAAACTATCTGTAAACATCAGTTATTGTTCATTCAAAGCCATTTTGTGATATTAGCATGTTTTTCCAAGATATAAGCACAAAGCCTGGGTTTATTACATTACCCCACCCTGCTCCCTTGCACAAGTCTTCAGGAAAAAGCAAAAATAAATATCCTTTGCTCACAATCTCTCCAGTCTTAACATCAATTCTACACACCCTAGAACAGAGTATAAATTCCAAGTCTAGCTTTGCTCACTTGATATTTAAACCCCCTTGTCTTCACTAGTACTGTGAAACTTTGATGAAACAGATCTGTATGCAACATTTATAGAAACAATGGTTACAAAGGCAGACATTGCTTTATCCATAAGATACCATTTCCACACGCACATGAAGGCCAGTTTGGCTCCATCACTAGTATTTTGTGCATTTGCTAGATGAACAAGGAAGGCCTGAGCAGCAAATGCCATGGGGCTGTTCAAAACTTCGGCACTTAATGCTGCCAGAGCACTCTAACTTCCGTTCTATTTGCGCAGCAAGGCATAGCTGTTACATGTCTGTGGTAGGTATCAGAGAAACCACGTCTAAGAACAGGACAACTAAGGTCTCTTTGTCTTCCTCTGAAGAAGACAGGATGTTAATGGGGAGGAGTAAGTGAGAACTTTTCTGGTAAAACTGTTTTAGAAAACACTACCTTTGTCACAGTTGAAGTATTCCATTCAGTGTAGTTTGAAGGAGGCAATTTCTAATCAAAGAAAAAAAAAGTGCAAAACCAGGCCTTAACTTACTCCAAAGGAATCGGGATCCAGGAGTCCACAGGTGTTCAGAGTGTGCAGAAGGCTCTGCTTCAGACTCTAATGGAATCATACATAGGCGACCCGTTTACCTCAATCTTCTATATGACTTCATGCATGGGAAGTGTCTCAATGCATTTAAAAAGGTGTTTTAGTAGTAAAAATATAATGAGTCTGTCTATCCCCTTTCTTCTGTTCTCAGGGAAAAAGTAGTGGGGGAAATCCAGAACTGTCTGGGGTTCCTTCTGTGGTAGAATTGCAGGAAAATCCTCATGCTCAACACATCACAGGCTCAATTTGAGTGCGTGTTGCTCTTCATTATCTGTCAGATTTTTGACAGACTAACTCAGTCCCTATACTTTCTCCTCAAACTACAAATTACACTCAGTCCTAAAAAGGAACCAGCTATGATTTTTATTTCCACAGATTTCATGTTTCATCTCAACTTCTCCCAAGTCAGTGGGCCTTGAAAAATACAGAAGTTTTTCTCCTGAGTTGGAACAACACAGACCAAGGAAGGTTACAAATGCAGGCCAAGACTGGTATGGCCTTTCCCTAGGGTAACATGCACCTTGTCACTTGCTTCAGCTTTCCCACTGCCTAAGTCACAAATGAGAAAGCAAAGACAAACATCTGGTGAAACAATGGTACTCACCCTCTCCCTCTCTGCTTCCCCTTCTGTCTATATTGACAGAAGCCCCTTGATTGTGTGAGGGTTAAAGCAAAACCCTCCTTTTAAGGAAAACACTTCCCCCACCTCAGAAGTAGTTGATTTTTAAATTAAGGCTTCCTGGTTTGTTAGATTCACAAGAACACACACAATGTCTGAAAAGCCTATGAATTTGAAAAGTTAGAGCATCATCCATGCTTTAAAACACTGCTCTTGTTTTCCCTGGGTCACTGAAAGAATGTACTGCCCTTTATACAAAAGAAATAAGCTAATATGCGATGTCCACAATGCTCCCCTCTTCCATAAATCCCTTTTAAGGCATTCTTCATCATGACTGAAGTTTTGAAAAGTGCAACAATCCAAAAGGACAGTGCAATCTAATAATAAATCAATTTTTAAAGAGAGAGCACACTCAAACTGCGCAGGAGGAATGCACTGCGATTTGAGGGGAGGCATCTGTGCCTAGATAAAGCCTAGCAAACCAGTGGTGAGCAAAGCTGAATGGGCTGCTTATTGTTCTGCACCACACTCCCTGGGTGAAGTGAAAGTACAGGAAAATGAAGTCTTTCCCTCTCACAACTGAAGCTAGAACAATGAAAATCACAGGGCAGCATTGACTTGTTAAACAGTTTCTGCTGGCTCTATTTTAAAACTCTAAAGGCTTTGAAGCGGAGTTGTAAACTCAATTGATTTCAAACAAAGGGCTAATGTAATCCACTTTCAGCACCAGTACCATGCTGGCAGTGAATACACCCTTCTCAGTAATAGAAATTACTTATTAGTGTTTAAAGCAATTCATTTCAGTGTTTTCAAGCCACTTAAGAAGTTGGATAGGAATGCTCTTGGCTGAGCTCAGCCACAGGGAAACAAAGCCAATATCTGGACCTGTTTTACTGGGGGACAGTGAGGCCTCCAGGAACAGTGGCATTAATATCTGACACATTCATGCGCCGTTTTTGTCCCAAACTGCTTTCCAGGTATTGTAGTTTTACACATGACTTGTTACACCCAGCCCTGGAGCGCAGCCATCTCTGAGGTGGGATGCACAGATTTAGCTGTGCAAGGTCAGCAGGATCAGTTAGGGCAGTAGTAGACACTGCATCAGCTTATAGGGTTGGGCAGCTCTCAGATTCAGACACTAGAATATGGAAAGTTTGGGAAGTACTGGCCACCCTTTAAAAAATTTATAACACAAGTCATGAAAATGTGGCAACAAGATCAGAAGTCTGCAAGAGCAGCCAAATGGAAAAAGATCTAGGCAGGAATTGATTAGAAGAACATGGGACAGATTGAATGGAATTATCAATTGTAGAAAGTCTAAGAAAAACAAGAACAAGCGGAACATAGAACAGGTCAAAAATTTTAAATGTTTCCAATAAGTTTCACAGTATTTGGTCCCTTTATTTGGAAAGTACATGTGATACCCCAAGGGAAAGAAATGACTCAAGGCAGAGTGTGAAACAGATTTTAAAGTGGTCTTGACATAGTTTTACATGTGCAGGAGAAAGCTGCACTGTCTGGTTTCACTGTGGGTTTGACTTTCTAGCCAAAAGGTAGAATTTGTGTTAACAGACCCCTTGGGATGGAAAAACCTCTAGAATAGTCCAGAAGGCCAGTGCTTGGCAGTGGGCACCCAGGATAACAAACCCAGGAGTGATTCAAACTTCCTGGGGTGACTGGAGGCCTGTTTAAGGCCCAGTAACTAGAATTCAGACCATGTTGTTCAGCAGATGTATTCTGGGCTAGATCTGCTATTTCAGCTTTCAGACCTCTTGGCAAAAATCTACCATGTCATTAACGTCCAGATAGATTTGGACAAGGAGAATTTCCTTTCAAGAAGCTTTTGTAAATAGAGGGAGAGAGGACACGGCCTACTAGGATTTTGCTATAACTAATTATAAATATTCGAATTAACATTTCCATATTGTTGACAGTTTCCAATGTCTATTTGTCCTTGCTTCTGCAGAACTAACTTGCATGTTAATCCAAGAACTCTTCTTCATGGATAATATGACACTGTATGTCTTGCAAACCTTTACTACTTTCCTCTTCTACTTTCATATCACTTGACCTCATTCCAGACTTAAGAACTTTGAGACTACCAGTCTCTTCCTCAGATTAGGACACTGAAGGCCTTTAATAGCAGCAATTCAAAAAATATCAATAACAATCTGTATTTAGAGGAATCAAGCCATGTTTGATACAGAGGAAGAGAAAGGAGATCTTTAGATGCATCTCAGCCTTTCAGAATAGTTTATTTTAATAAATTTTATTAACTAGTTAATATTTTTAACTTGATTCTATTATTTCATTAACTTCATTAATGGTTTATTTTAATGAACTTAATGTAAATGTCCTTCATGTTCTCTAACTCAGATGAGCACAAAGCCATTTTTAATGTGAATGCTAATCACTCCTGAGTCAGGTTACACAACAATAGCACTGTCACTCTTAAATTAAAGTTTTATCCCAAACCAAGTATAGAAATTATTCTTTATTTTTGTTAGTAACAAAATACCCCAGGCACATTCCTATCTCAAACTTCTGTTTAGCAGGTAGGAAGTGTATGTGTTCTTCAGACCAGACAGGTAACAACCCCGAATCCAGCAAGCAGACAAAACCTTTCTGCTTGCCAAGGTTGAAAAAGAATTTGGTGAGCATGAGACCTCCCACAGGCAAATAAATGAAAGGTTATGACAAAGGTCTGTTTTTCCTATTTTTTGCCTCTCTTCATACTTTCCATTGTTTGCTGCTGCTCATCAATAGCTAATGTTTAATTGAGCAGACTGGGGCTGCACAGATACTCAGAGACCAATGTTTAGCTCACCTGAGCTGTTAAAAGAGTGTCCAACACAATACTACTCACCTTCATTACATATCCTCCTATTCTTCTAGCTGATGTGATGCATAATAAAACAGTTAATGTTCACTTTAAAAGTTGTATCAACGCCACTGGAATTAGCCATCCATTGAATGAATGGGAGGAATTCAGCACCTCAAGGCTCCTTGCTTCAGGCTGCCTGTCAGCTCAGGTTGCTGCAGCAGTTGCTGCACTCTTTCAAAGGTGTCTCAACAATGCCCAAAGCTAGAAAGTTAGTCATTGAAAATAGAGCATAACTGTGTATCTGTCCAGTCCTTTTGAAGGGGAAGCCTGTCTCACTAGTTTAGAAGTCCTGTGTTTATCTACAGTTCTTTCCTTTTCATCAGGACAGCATTTTACAACAGGGCAGCCTTCTTAGGAGGGCACAAACATTTTGTCTGCTCCCTGATGGCTTGCTTAGAGTTGCATACATTTACACCGTATGCGAGCTGTATTTTAATGTGCGTGGCCAGGGAGGAAAGCTGTCACCTCTGCATCCCCAGAGGAGTGTGAAAGCTGGACTATGACACAAATCACAAAAACAGGCAGTGGGCCAGATCCCAGAAAGCAAAGCAATTCTCATTCCTAAGTACTTGCTGGTTTCCTATTGACTGCAGTGGGAAACTTCCAAGTTCCCACTCCCAGTCTCTGGGACAGCAGCAAAAAAAAAAAAATACAGACTTTCTGAGTGCACCACTACAGCAGCTAACGAACCTGCAGGGCCCTGCAGTTTCACTACAGTGGCTCACACACCACTAATGTGACACTGGCATTGATCAGGAATTCATTCATGGCAGTTACAGATTTAAACAAGCAAATTCCAGAACAGCCACATCTCAAAAGCATTTTGCCTGTGTGAAATACAATTGTCTGTCACTTGTCAAGGGAGCTTTGCAGAACTAACAGCTTACAGTGTCACTTCCTTCAAATTACAAACATGAACCAGAGCACCACACTTCCATCCCTTCCATGACAAAAGCAGGAAATTCCCCCCACCCATTATTCCAGGGAAGGAATATTTAGAACCCAAAGTGGACAGTCAGAAAGGTTAGCTGGAGAGAAGCATGGGTTCCAATTAGGGAAGCAAAAGCTAAAATGCCTGGATAACAACGGTAAATAACTTCAATAAATAGAAAGGGAAAAGGCTTCCAAGATGATTAAATCAACAGCAAGTGAAACTAAAGTGAATGTATTGATGGTATAGAAGAGATAAAACAGAACTGGGATCAGCATCCACAAAGCAATCATTCTGATGTAATTGATGGAGCCACACTGAATAGGTAACTGAGAAATTCCAGGATGAAGCTCTGGCAAACAGGGCTACTGAGAGCACTGATGTATGAAGAGAGGAGTAGAGAAAAAAATGATAGGATGTAGTTTGATCATTAAGTGCAACATTATCAAACTATCATGTCTGTACATGAAGTCAGACAGCCAGAGATGTTGGAAAGCAAGCCACAAAAACACCCCAATGTCTCATTCTTATGCATACCATATCTCTAGTGACCATCAGTAGCACTTGCCTTGGGAAAGAACACAAAGCCAGAGTAAGCTCACAGCAATTCTTTCCCAAATACACCCTCCTGGCTTCGGGCAGTCAGCAGTTTATGGACTTAAGAAGTCAGACCATCATGTTTCATAGTCCCTGAGTTTAACCTCTATTAATTTAAACTCTTCCTGAACCCAGTTTGGCCTTCTTGACATTTATTGTAGTGAGTTCCACAATCAGTTGCACATGCCTTGTATTAAAAGAAAAGAAAATATATATGAGATGATTTGTTTTTTTAAAGCTTGTTGTCTGAGTTTTACTGACTTCTCCCTTTATTCAAATGAAGCTATGTCAGATTACTCCTTGTTCACGCTCTCCACATAATGTCTAGTTTTATGACACCCTCATCCTCAAACCAAGATTTTTTTCTCAAACTGGAGAGTCCTAATTTATCCTCTGGATGTCATTCCATGCCTATGAGGTTTCTGCACATCTCTGAATCCCCAGTTCTATCAAGCCTTTCTGAGTTATAATCAGAGCTGAGACACAAATTATGAAAATACCGGAATAATTGTTTCTGGTTTATTTCTAACATTGTTATTTGGCCACCTCTAGAACTGACAATTTGAAAGAACTGTCCACAGTAATGCCAAACCCCCTTGCTCTACATAAGAATTTAGATTACTTTCTTCATTAACATACTGCACACAGATTCTCAAATCCTCAGCTGTATTTATTACCACAATATTCTCCGATAATCAGTCTAGAATTAACCCAGACATAATTCTCAGCACCAGAACATCTCAGCAACACTGCGTATGTAGGAAAACATTCATTCTACTTCCAATAAGTTTTTCAAGTTGGAAGTGGTTTTGGGAATAAAGCATACCATGAACTTGTCTCTTATCATCCCTAGCACTTATGGGCATTTGATACATAGAGGGACAAAAAGCTGCAAAAAACCATTCCCTCCACTTCTGAAAAGTTGATCTATGATGAAGAGAAGCCTGAAGAAAAGCTGTGTGCTTGATTCTCACTCTTACCACTCTTGTTTTCCCCCTTCTCCAAGAGCATGATATATGGATATAAACCAGTAGCCTCAATGTTTCACATACACACCTCCCAAGTTAACAGAAAAGATGAAAACCAGCTGTATTCTAATTTGCCTCTGTTCTAGGCGATTCCCACATTTATCAATATTTCATCTAGCTTTTTTTTGGCACCAACATTTTCCATATTATTTAAAGACGAGAGTACAGACAGGAGGGGAGAACATAAATATAACTCCCGCACAAAAGAAAAAAAACCCCACTGGTGTCAGGTTTTACAGTGGGACACTTGCTTTGCAAGAGTATTCACTGCCTTTAATGATTTTTGTCTCTTGTGATAGGATTTTCAATAATTTTTTCATTTTGAATAACCAGAACAAGCAAAATTAATATAGCTTCCTTTGGAAGTAGAAGAAAGCTTCTAATTCCCTAGTTCTTCAATGTTAACTCAGAGAGATTGACCAATTTTAATCCACTCTTAAAAATCAAATATACTTCAAAGGGTGCTTGGAAAAGATTGCTTTTTGCTCACCCACTGAGAGTTTCCGGGTTCTGCACATGCAACAGCAGGTTCCAAAACAGCAGCTGGCTCAGGACACTTCTAAGGTACCAAATCCACACGTGGAATGCTGCTTGCCTGGATAGCAGGGGAGAGAAAATTGCTTCTAAAGGCTCTTGGAAGGCAGCACTGTGGTTCTATCCTACGCAGCGAATACACACACTCACTCCCTCCATCGCACAGGCATGGGCTCTGCCGGCTCCCTGGTAACCAGCTTTCTGTTTTGTTGATCACACTGTTGGAAATCATTAGGGAAAGAAAAGCATGACTTGGCAGTAATGCTCTGGACTCAGAATACATGAGTTGTGCCACTATCAGTTTCTGTGAGAAGGGGTACCTACAGTGACCTTTGTCAAGGTACTGAATCAGGACAGAGTTCTTAATTTTTTAATGATAAAAGGATGGGACCTTTGTGTTTCTAAGTGCAATCTCCTTAGCCCAGGAGCTGTGTCTGTTAGTGCTTATAAAGCAACATGAACATGTTTCTGATCTTCAGTCTTGAGGGACCTTGGATCCACACCTTAAGAGTAAGAGATGTAGGACAATTTCATTTCCATGAACAGATGGATTGTTTGTCACATCAGAAAAAAAACCCCAACATATGAAAAGATGATCAAGATGTACCATTGCTTGCTGAGATCCAGAAAAATGTGGAATCAGGATGATAGAGACAGGTTCAGAAACTTTCCACTAAATCAGCTTAAACATTTATAAACTGATAACTGGAGTATTGAGCAACCTGGTCCTGTAGATGTCCCTGGCCATGGGAGGGGGGCTGGAATGAGATGACTTTTAAGGTCCCTTCCAACCCAAACCATTCTATGACTCAATGAACCAGGACCCCAGACAGAGTTCACCAGTTTTGTGAGATGCTGTAAAAAGTCTTTACCTTGCTCAGGGATGAGGTGCAAAGAAGGAAAACCAATAAACAGGTTCTCTACAGGAACTCTACACATCCCTAACCCAAAAACTTACCATCAACAGAGGTGCCACAACATTTCTGGGCAGCCATTTTCACAGCTGCACCACCCTCATAAGCTTCAATAGGAACAACTCAAGCTGCAACCTGTGGACACTTCCCCTTATTTCTCCATTTGCCACTACTGAGAAAAGCTTGGCTGTTCCATCTCTGTAGTCCCATCTCTTCAAGCAACTGTAGGCTGTAATTTGCCTGACAACTCAGTAGCAAGACTAAATTTGAAATCTTTGTAAATCCCCCACTAGAGTAGGATACACTTAACAATGAAATCTCTTTGAAAAAGAAATAGTGAAACTGAAGAGTCAAATTTTCAGTTTCCCACTAATTTACAGAATTTTAAATGAAATACAACAGCACAGAGTAAAACAACGTCTTTCATTAGAAGTAGAGTTTAGTTAAAAGTTACATTTTTCTTCCACACTATTTAAAAAGAAATAACTTTTGCCCTGGTGGCTGTGATTCCCAGCTCTCTATTCCTCCCAGGAAATAAAAAAAGAAATTTCAATTTAAGCTTTTTTTTCCCTGTGTAATATAGGAGTGGAAAAGGGGAAGAATTTAATGAGTATTATCTGCTCTGTTGGCACTCAGAAGGGCTGTGATTGTGAGAAAAACACCCCATGGAATATGTAAAAATGGATTTAATTACAAAATATAATTAGTTCTTGCAAAAATATCCATTTTTAATGAATTCTTTTCCAAGTTTAATGTCATCATCACAGTCTAAGTTATACACTCAAATATATGTTGTTACAGGACATTTGTACTAGCCTGTTTCTTTAACCAAAACAAACACACAGTCTAACTAGAATAATATGTGTAGAGTTAGTGTACTCATGCCAAGATACTGCACTTTCACTATTATTTGCTTTTCTTCCCTCTGCTTCCGAGTACCTTTGGGATGTGTCTTCATAAAGAAGCTATTGAATCAACATACAGAAAGTTAGTATTTTGCAATATGCATTCAAGTTACTTTAAAGCTAAAATTTTGGTTCAACTAAAGGTAAAATTTTGGGTCAACTAACTGATTTTGAGGAAAAATTTCATACATTTACCTCACTAAGGCCAAAACTCCTCCCTAGGTAATTCTCCTTAATTCTAAAGGTCAAGAGTGCACCACATTCCCAATTCAATCTATTTGTGTTCTTGGATGAAAACAGGTTAATGACCAGATCCAGAATAGATGCAACTCCAATGACTCCAAATGGTCTCAAACACTTTGAGAAGAATAGTTATGGTAACGACAAGCATGAGTTGACCCCTCCAAAGTATGGAGCTGCTCATGTCTAAATGAGAGTTGTCTTAACCTGGCCATTCTCATAAAAATCAGCATTTCCATACTGCCCCAGTTTTCTATGCACTGAATTCAAGCTGCTGAAGAATCACAAAAAGCTTTTCTACAGTTTTTCTACATAAATTTCTCTTACTAAGTTGCTTATTCAGCCCATACTAAAAAGTTCAAGTCCAAGAACTGCTGCAGTTTTATTCAAAGATGGTGGGGCTTTTCAAGAAAATGTATAATAGTTTAGACAGAGACAGGACTGGTATGCTATTAATCTTAAAATATGTTCTATACAGCTATATATTAAGGGGTTTGTGCTTATTTTCAGAGTATGCTTAACTAAGAAAAATTTGCAGAATGGCAATTTTGAGAAGAAAAATGGAAGGAAGAACTCCAACACCACAATATTTGTAACATGAAACAGCTCTTTTCTAACCAGAGCTTGACCCTACTTTTCCGAGGGAAAAACAACAATTATGAAAAGAAGGTGATGCTTGGTGAATTTCCCAGTGGGTACAGGATGATCAGGACAGTGGGCAACACAAAACATGAAATGTACATGTTACTCTCACAAGGACCTCACTTAAATTAGTGGTCGAGTAATTAAAGGAGAATAAACAAAGACTTAAAGGAACATGCATACTTGTATCCCACACTGGCGTAAAGTTGTGTTTACTTCAGTATAGGCAAGTAGGGGTGGAGGTGTCTATTCTTTTTCTCTAAGCACTTGAATGCGATTTTTAACAATTATGACAGAAAATTTACCAAACTAAAAATATGCAGAGAAGGCATGTGAAATGCAGAAATCAGGAGATGAAAAGAAGCAGTAGTTCGTCAAGTCAATAGTTTGTCTAAACCTTGTTTTCTCCTCACCACCTTTCCCCCAAATCCAGCTAATAGGGATAAACATCAGACAACCAACAGCAGTATCCCCATTGGAAGACGGATGTCTTCTATAGAGTTCATCTGCAATGGTATTCATGTCCCTCTAGGCTTCTGTTTGAACATGGTCACTATGGAAACAGATCTGTGATGCCCTGCACCTTATCAAGCCTTCTCTATTTAAATTCGTTTCTTGTGTTTTCAACAAAGCCATTCACTGAACCTCAACTAATCCAAGATTCTGCTAGGGGTGAGGTTTTTGCTTGGTGGGTTTTTTTGCCTTCACTATCATGTCTCTTCCAAAAGGTTCTGTCTCCCACTAATGCCATCTGACAGGCTTTATTTGACTCACCCCTCTTCAGTTCCTAGCTCAAAAATACTATGGCTGCATTTATTGCCGAACGATTCTATAGTTTTTATTTCCCCCCTCCTGCCCCCCAGGGTACATAGTTTTCAATGTAAATTCCACTCATTCAACAGAAACTTTTTCATTTTGGTTTTAGCTGTTTAGAATCTGCCTGCATCTACATCAGATGTGCCTGTAAGTTCTCTCTGGAGCATTCCTAGGTTAGAGGTATAAAGGGTTACATCTCTGTAATACCAACAGTTTATCAATTCCAGATGCACATGTAATCCAAAATCTTACGTTTACAAATTCCAAATATTAGAATACTTTTGGGGAACAGAGAACAGGAGGGGAGCTGGGAAGCTTCAATGTTACATTACGCAAATGAAAGAGGGCAAATCTGGGTTTGACCTCACTGCATCCAAATCTAGTGCACAGGCAAGAACCAGAGCGATTCTTCTACAAAGCAAACATTAATCCTGCAAGTGCGCCTGCAGCAGTAACTGAACTTCATGCTATAGTCCTCCACCTGAGTAGACAGGAGACAAGGATTATTTACCATTTCAATTTTTAATATGGCCCATAACTGTAATTTAAAGTGAGGCTCCAAGAGACATTTTTAAGGGAAGTTTCTGGTACTTTCCAGTGTGGGGAGAGATGGACTCTTATCAGTTTGCATGAAACTTTGGTGCAGAGATGAATGTGAATTATAAAACTTTATTTTACTCTTTTACTACCCCAAGTATTCTGGGTTGTCTGAGGAAGTAGAAGATACAGCAACACAGAAGCCTAAGACATGCTGTGCCTGTCACAGTTCCCAAGGTGGACAACTATAAACATAGAGGCAATTGCCATTAACTATGGAAATGAGCTTCAAAACTTCCTTATGACTTCTACTGGGACAGAGCACCTGTATGTGTGATGACACTTTATTAAAAGGTGAAGCTGGAAGAAAGCACACAGCTCAAACATTCCCCTTTATAAATTTAACTGCATTATTTCTAGGCCTCAATTGAGCAAGCTCTCTGATGGAAGCAGGACAGCACAATTCACAGGCAATACTCACTGGAGCCCAGTTACTATTTCAAATGAAAATAAGAACTTTCAGGAACCTCATAGCAAACCATAGTTTCTTCTATGTGTTGATACTGCAACCTTGTATTTATTTTCTTTACTCTCTTCATAATATACCACCTAACAGCTTTTGGTAAGTACAAAACATGACACATCACAGTAATGGATTTTAAGTCATATTTTGCACTGCTCATTTTGGTTTACTGAGGAACAAGTTTGAGGTACAGCCAAGCAGAGGACTAAACACACTGCTGATTTTCAGGAACGTAAAAGTTGGAATATAAAGTGAGGAACTAGGAAGCACTGTGCTAGTTTAATTTTTTGGTACAGCTCACTTTTCATTGGATAAAATCAGGGCATTTCCAGAGACCATGGGCATAAGAGAGAGCATCACTGCTCCAACTTCCTCTTGTACAGGCAGCAAAGGAGCACAGTGAGAGGTCAGTGGTGCTTCTGGAGAGCAACATTTTCACACAAAAGTTGCAGCTTTGCAACCTGATTGGGTTGACTTCCATGTGTACGTAACCTCCAGGTTAATTTTGTTTCTCATGATAAACACCCCTCTTTTGAGTTTGAGCCCACTCTTGATAGCCACTGTTAACTGACATCAATCCACCAAAAGCAAACAGAAAAATACTTAAATAAAACAATTCTGAATACCAAGAGGATGGGATAACCAGAGACATAATAATCATAGGTGCAAAATGAACAGTGAACATACTTGGGTTAGAAACCAGAAGAATGCTTCCAATATGGCAAAGAGCAGCATCCCACTATAAATAAGCCTAATTTCAACTAATTGTCAGACTATGAAAGAGGCTGTAAGGCACTGCCCTTGTAAATAAGGCTGGACACCTGGATCACTGGGTCTCACCCACTGCAAGGACAGCACTGGAACTGGATACTTCTGCGTACCACATTATCCTCTCATTATGTCGTGCAGTTCTCTCTGAAATTACTGAAAGTTGTGCTTACATTTCTGAGGGCAGATCTGGGCAATTTGCCTATAGCCTCATACCACTGAATACACTTCCTTTTCTCCTTCCCTGCCCACAACTTTAAGAATTACGCTGGGAACATAAATCTCTGTTTCAGATTTCCTTGGTTTAGATGGACCAAGCCAAGACATTCCCCGTCCCTCTCAAACATCTACAGCAATAAACCAAATTTCTTCTCCTATGGAAGAAACTAGTCAATGACATTGATATGTATTTTCTGTCCACATTAATTCAACTATTTAATCCAAACTAGAGCAAGACTTGGGTTGTTTCTGTATTTTTCAGGCTGTTGTGGCTCTTCAAAAGACAATTGAAATGGTGAAATGAATTTGGAACACTGGCTTTCCTCAAAAGCTTTCCCACAGAAAGCTTTAGTGATCCTTCCACTAGAAACTGATCACCAGACAGTTGCCATTAATTACAGCATGGAAACATTTGGCCAGATATACACAAGAAACAAATCATGCATTAGGGGTTTAGCTGGATTAGAACTGTGGCAGAAGGAGTTGGCTTTCTCACGCTGTATCTTGTATCCATCATCCAAAACTCCTATGGCATTTTTGCTGACCTACAAAGAAGCAAAATAGAACTCGGGAGTAAAGCTGATGAAGGACAGGTCACAAAGTGAATTTAAGTGAAGTAGAGAAATGGAAATTTGCCAAAACCATGAGCATCTCCCTGCTACATTGCACCCTACCAGCCTAGAGGCTGTAGCAGGTTTAAGCCCATGTCTAAAAAGAAGCCATTGCTTCATGGTCTAGGAGAAAAATAATTTGCTGGTTAAGAGCAAAAATAGGGTTTGCAGTATTGTTGATGTCAGCAATAGTAGAATCAGCTGCCAGTCCTCTTAGAATGGGGAGGCATATTGCAATAGGAACCACATTGTCTCTGAAAAAATCTCAGAGAACATTACGAGCAAGTTGTCTCCAACATCTCAGATTTATAGCATGGCCTGGCTCAGAACTACTGCAATTTCAGAGCTTCCTCACAACAAAAACTGTTATTAAGGCTTGAAACTCTGGCCAAGACTTTTGTTCCTATAGCAGTTTATTACCTTCCCCTCTTCTAACCCTAGAAGTTCAACAGCACAATGTTCTCCCGAGGCTGAATGTTAAAGCATGTGCAATAACAGTTTAGAGCTACAGCATCCACCTCCAATAAAGCACTTTCTGTGCAAACCACTGGGGGCATGTGGGGTCTTGAAGTCACCAAAACACATCTCCTCATTCCACCTTGATCTCTTCTGACATTAAAAGAGATCAACAGGTAAGAAAGGAAGAGAATTGTGCCCTAGCATGTCCATAGGTAGAATCAGGTATTTATGTGGATACGGTGTGAAACAGTAACACAATAAAGGTGGAAGAAAAAAATTTAGGGAATTTTCTATGTGAGCTGTGATGCACGAAACAAATGAATAATACTGTTTGCACAGACAACAGCTCTTCCAGACAGCTGAACTGGTTTTAAAATGAGTTAGAGATGGTACAACAGCACAGCTTGCAAATCCCAACCAAAAAAGTAAAAAATTTTCACTTTATTCAATCTGGTTCTTTTCCTTTCAGAGAACTGAAATGTTTTTCTAGGACTGAGAGGACTCAGATCCAAAGGAAAAACCACTGTCACACTCCAAGTCTCCCAGCTGATTCTTCTGCCCAACAAATCTGCACTTTATATATTGATAATATGGAAAAAATCCCCTTGTAAGAAAAAGGAGATTAGAGGTTAATCTTTGCTTTAACAATAAAAATAAGAAGCCACTTCACAAACCATTTCAGTCTCATGGGTTAAATGGAATCAGCTGAACATGTGGCCATCTCACAAACAAAACACTGTTGCTAAAAAGAAGCAATTTCTTTGTGGGTCAGAAAAGTGGGTAGGACACTACACTGCTGTCACAAAGGGACAGCTCAGTCATTTAGTCTGACCCACTGGCTACCATCAGTAATTCAATTTAACCCTTTCTCATCTATATTGAGCCTGAGCAGTGCTGCCTGGTTGAAGCACAAAATACGGAAGAAAATTCTAAGCAGTGGTGTTTCAAGAATTTTTAACAGCTGCTGCCTGCTTCATTGATTGAACTCAAATCTCTGAATTAAATCCTATGAAATCCAGTATTTGCCCCAAGAAATGTCTGGGATTATTCCAGAGATTTCTCATGCACAGGATACATACAGCTTCAAAAGACAGCTCCCTGCTGACTGAAGGAGGAGCAGGTATTATAGGGCTCTTAAGTCTCTGAAAGCAATATAGATATCATATCCTTTTCCTGTATTACTCTATAGACTCCAATAAATCTACAGAATTCAGCTCACCACAAGGCTACTGTTTTTCAAACCGACTGACCCAATGACTGGTATTTATTTGCTGAGACAAGCTCCATAAAAATAAAAAGTAAAAAATCCACACTCTTCCTCCTCATCACCACAAAGATGACATCTTGCTGCCAATCTGCCTGCCAGGAAGCCATCTGGAAATAATATCAATACCACAATCTATAGGCATCCTTCCAATGCATTAATCAGGTCATTAGAGTTCAATACTGACAGTGTCTTTAAGAACTGGAAAGGATAAAGCTGTGGTAATAAGGCACAGTGAAGATCAATCCCCAGGGCCTAGTTAGATCTTCCTCTCCTTTTTTCTTTAAAAAGCATACAGCATTAGCATTTTGTTCCCCAGTGTTTGGTTTAAATTTACCATTCCGGAGAACTTCAAAGCTTGAGCAAGGCCTCTCAGTTTGACGCACAAACACATAATGAAAAATGCCTTCCACCTCACTCCTGCCCTTAAAAAGGCATTGCAAAAGTCTGGAGAGAATTAAATGGGGCATGACAATGATTTGGATATTGGGAAAAACAGATTAAAAAAATATAACTATATACATATATGCATATTATAGCCAAAACCCATACAAAGCTCAGTTTAGATGGTTGCAAGCCTTCTTATCACACAGAGCAGTACCTTCAGAGGGAACCCCCAGCAGTACCAGATGCTAAAGTTATCTCAGAGACATACCAAAACCCAGGGGCTGGAAATTGAAGCTGCAGAAATATAAATTTGAGAATGCCTTTCTTCTAAAGCATGAAGAAAGGTAACAAATCAGGAAGAAAAAATAGTAATTAAAAAAAAAGGTGCAACATGTGGTTTTGGTCTCCTATCTTTCTTTCTCAAATAACAAAAAACCCCATGTGGCTTTCTGTTTTAACAACACCAGTTACTGAATATGTTACAAGATGAATAAAATGGCACACACTTTTGAAAAGCAGCAGAGTAAAAGCAGAAGCACAGAGAATCCCTTGAGATTAAAGAAACAAAAAAAATACAAATACTCAGTTTTATTGGTTCTGCACATCTCCCATTAAAAAAAATTATATCTATCTATGTGTGTGTGTGTATATATATATACACATATATATATATCTCACTGCATTAGAAGAAAGTAGCTCTTCATCATCTCAGACAAAACTCTTTAGAGGCAGTGACAAGGCTTTCCTCAGTATTTGCACAGCAAGCTGCCATAACATAACTCTAAGTTAATTGCTGTACTACTTAATTCAATAATAGAAAAGGGAGCAGTCAGTCCTTGTTCTAAGTTTAAGTTAACCAGAGAAGTACAAAATAACAGCATTAAATTCTGATACTGAACCTAAATGCAGGTTTTGTTTTCACAAGTTGAGATTCAATATTTGTGAGACAGTTCAAAACTTTTCATTTCTCTATTAAGCTTTTTATTTTGTTTCCAGAAATATTTCTTTCTCCTACAAGCAGGGCAGTTTTCCTATAAGCCACATTCAAACTCTCATTTGAAGAAGAAAGATAGTGTATAAGTGTCATATGGAAGGGGCAAAGTATAGGGAATCCATGTAATAAGTTTAAAGGGTTATTCTTATCCTTATTTCTTTATTTTTTCAGGTTACAAACTTCTAAAAGTAGCTAATAGTAGCTTCATGTCTACTTGATAAGCACCTAAAAATCTTGATCAGCAGATGGAGTGGAACAGCTAAGGATAATAAGATGTCAGGGCTAATGTAAAAACAGTTTCAGAAGCTGAATCTCTCATTTTGGAAGAAATTGTCATCTTGGCTTGCCATTTAACTAATTACATATTTCTGAGCTAATTAATCCAGCTGAACTAATAGAACTAATATTAATTTGCAATTACAGGGGGGAAATATCTTATATTAGAGACTCACAGCGGATTAGGCTAAAAAATTCACCCCCAAAAAAATTCTCCAGTGAGTTACAGAAATTCTGCATATGAAGCATACAGTTTAAAGCTAAGAATTTAAATATTTGATAATACCTAAACATTCTCATGCGCACACTTGCATCTCTAAGTGACTTTTTTGTTGTTTTTTTTATTCCCCAGTACATTAAACTAAATCTAGACTAAACCAGCATTATAGGTAATGCAACTGTTTTCACTCACAGGTTTTATTCAGTGACCTTCTAAACTGATTTTAGTTAGAATAAGACAACTTTGCATTCAGACAGGGAAACAGAAGATTCACCTTGCTTACCTTTTTTCAGGTCTTAGAGAAGTCCTTTCAAACTCCTTTGCCTCTGATACTTCTTTGTAAAGTGTTTTGAAACCTAGTGATGAAAGTAGTAAGAACTATGTATTTGACCATACCACTTGTGAAACATTCTAGCAGAGATCCTGCAAATCATTCAAATTAAGGAATGTATTGCACAGTTAAAAAATTAATTGAAAACAATTAATTATTATCTTGTCAAAATTATTGATACCTAAATACCAGACAAGTGAAGTTTGGCTGCAGTAGCTAGATAAACCTACCAGTCCAACTACAAAGCAGAAGATGGTATCCAGATAACAAGGAAAATCCTTCTGAAGCCTGGTAGTGAGAACAATACCACAGCTAAACCTCCCCACAGAAGTCAAGGACCACAAAAGGTCCTGACAGCCACGGAAATTTCATTTGATACAAAATCACTCAAGAGAATGGATTAGTCAGACACAGGACTGTAAGAAGTCTCTGAATCATGAAGATCAGTTCCTCTCTGTGACAAGCAACTGTTTCACTTGACATCATTTACCTTGCATGTGTCAAAATGAAGTGATGGGACACAGGTTTTCACCACAGATGTTATTTCAGTCAGCTTTGATGAAGAAATTGCTCTGGACAATTTCACTTTCTTTTTTTTTTTTTGCAGTAACTTTTGAAATATAGAACTCTGCTTCAACATTTAGCTCATCATAGGATGGGGAACTCCCGCAACTCATCAGTAAAGTCATCACCCAGAGACAGCATATACATTTCCAACAGCTTTCTGTCCAGGAAGAAATGTAGTAGGCTTGACTCCAAGACTTTCAACAACAAAGCACAAATACATGGCTAGATCTGAAGCAAGATTGGTCCAGCACTCACAGGTTAAGTAAAGGCTCAAACAGATGAACTCTGCAAATTTAGGTGTTTCCATTTACAGAATGCAAGGCATTCTGCTACAACAGGGGACCAGATGTGCCTCAGTGGTTAAAAAAAAGAGAAAAGAAAAAAAAAAAAGAAAAAGTCAAACAAACCCACAAACACTTTAATTCTGTGCTCTGGGCAAAGAGAAAACAGTACTACATTTATTCACTTATCTAGGTGGTATTGATTAATATTAGCTTCAACTAGCTAAGCACTATTCATCAACAATAACTTGTTTGCATATCTTGTTTCAATGCTGGATTGCATCTGTACAAGCAGCCCTTCGAAGTGTATCTGCAGAGAGTAAACACCTGTATTGCTCCTTCAAATGCATACACATGCTTTATGGGATAAGGACAATCCTCCAGTAATTGCACAGAAATGAATATAAACACACTTGAGCTCTTGTAAACATGTCTGCAGAGACCTCTAATATAACCACAGAGTATTCTCCTTCAGGTTTTTTTTCATGTCTGCAAAACTGGAAAAGCAAGGTTATCTTGTTGAATGTTTCAAGTGCGTAGGTTTTGAATTTTATACATAATCTAGTCCAGGATTTCAGGAGTGCAGTTTTCATCACCGCTGCACATATTATGTGAATGCAAAAGGTAATAACATATCCAGCTCCATTAGCACCAGAACAGGTTCATACAAAGCTTGTGCCCCTCAGTTTTGATAGATGGCTTCCACAGAGTATTATAATACTAATAGCTCTTGTATACCAAGAACACATGAGGATGTTTAGAAATATTCAGTATTATTCCCTGTGCAAAAGAAAGGGATGATATAATACAATTTTTCTAGATCCATATACAATTCTCCAGTGGAAAAGAAACTTCTAAATTCAGGGACCATTCAAACCAGAGAAAGCTATAAAGGCTACTTGTTAAGTAATACAAAGAACAGCTCTGATGTAAGGGTCACCAAACAAAACCTATGTACAGTTATTTAATTTTAAGAAAGGTAATCATGTAAGGATGTGAAAAAAAAAAAAGAAAGAGGACACTCAAAAGGAGCAGTTCAAAAAGCAGGAAGCCTCAGGGAGAGTTAGGAGAGTATTGCAGGGCATAGGTCAGCTCTTAGAAAATGGATTGCTTAAGTAAAGACAGGGAACCCATAAAACATGGCAAGTAAAATGTAAGCAGGAAATTAAAAAGGCTAAAAGACAATCCAAAAATTGCCTGCAAACAAAGATCACTGTGCTAGTAAACAGCTCTTGAAATACATCAAGGACAGGAAGTCAGCTAGAAAAAGCAGTCCAGCTGCTGCATGACAAAGGTGTATAAAGCACAGATGGGGATGATACAGTTGTAGCAGAGAAGCTCAGTGAATTCTTTACATCAGCCTTTACTGATGAAATCTTTGAGGAGATTTCCACACCCAATGCACTCTGTGTTGCAAATCTGGTAGAGGAACCAGACCAATCTGAAGTAAAATCAGGAAATACCAGACCAAACAGGGAAGCTAGATTAATAGTTAATAAACCACCGAGACAAAACAATTTTCACACATGTTCTGAAGAAACTCAAATATGAATTTAAGAACCACCAGCCAAGGTGTATAAGCCGGAGCTACAGAGAGTCTTGTTACTTGAGGACTCACAGATCCCGGCTGCAGAACTTCCAGCTGCAGGAAGGGATGTGTAGGGAAACATGGAAACCACAGTTTTGCAAATCTGAATTCATTCTAGTACGAGAGTAAACATTACAAAGAATAAGAAAGCAAAAGATAGTGTTTAACAGGCTTTTGAAGATGGAGAGGAATCAACCATGCAATTTGTGGGATCAGTGCTGGGACTGGGGTTACTCAGCATGTTTATCAATAACAAAATTAAATGATTGGGAAAAATGCTGGCAGGTAGGCTTTAGGGTAGTAATTCCTTAAGGCAGTATCAATTCTAACTATTTCTACTTGGAAGCTGGAGCCATCCTTGTCAGTTCTCTGAAGCCCGTGGTTCTGTGTTCAATAGCAGTCAAAAAAAGACAGCAACATCACTGGAATCCTGAGAAAGAACTAGACAAGGCATTTCTGCCACTTCTCACAGTCTGGGCGCTCACACAACTTTAGTACTGCGACCTGCTCTCCACACACCAAGGTGCACATTTACCAGGGTGTCAAAAAGGGCAACCAGAGGGAAATGGAAATACTAAAAACGCTGGGAGTTCTCGGTTTGGAGAGAAGGCATATATGGTGGATATGACCAAATATAACAAAAAACCCATGCGCTAGTAAATGCAGAACTGTTGTTTGCACAACCCTGCAAAACTAGAACAAGGCACTGCTCACTGTAACCAACTCATTTAAATAGAAAGGACCTGCCTACCCAGCAGGTTACGAGCTTCTGGAACTTGCTGTCACGCAAGACTCCGAAGGCAAAGGATGTTCATGGGTTCAAAAAGGGATTAAACAAACTCTGGACAACAGGTCCATAAATAGACACTTAAAGGACTAAACAGGTACATATCCTCTAATATCCTTAACAGAAGAGCTGTGGAAACCGGAGATGTGTGGAGAGAAATGGATCTCAAGAAACAGCGGTTGGAGGTTCTCCTGTCAACTTGTCAGACACAATACTGGGCTAACTGGAACACTGAGGCACTCCAAATGTTGTTAATTTTTTAGGTCAACTTAGCATTCCCATGCATCACGCCACTTCCTGAGGATAAGCCATGACCCCAACAAAGGAGCAAGGTGATAGAAAGAAAACATATTCATTACCCCTCATGACAGGGGTAAGAATATGACAGGGACAGATACAACCAGCAAAGAACAGGAAAAAAAGCCATTTAGACTTGTTACAGGTGCCAGAACTTTTTTTATAACACCCTTCCCCTGAAAACACCTTTAGCATCTGTACACATGTACAATAAGTAATTATTTTACCCACCCAATTTAATTTTTAATTCATCAAAGTTTCATTTTAGAACACCATCTTTGAAGACAGTAAGTTATTTATAACTCTAAAAAACGCAATCAGCAAGGCTGTATTTCCTGTCCTGTAAGTGAAATATAAGCTCGGACAAAAGAAAAAACAGAAACCTCACAAGAAATGCAATTACAGCAAGTTTGTTTTCAAGACAATAAATCCTTTGTTTTGATGTTCAATTTAGTTCATTATCTTGTTACTCATACAGTTTAAAAAAAAAAAGAAAATTGTTTAGTCCTTGGGGAAAAAATTTCCCTGCTACACAGATAAAAAACTAACAAAGTTTGACAAAGTTCTCTTATTCCTGCCCTTGACACAGTCTGTCTCAAAACCTTACACTTGTAATAAAACCAGCTTGAAAGGAACCAGCACTGGAAAGCTATATAGCGAATTCTGTTCACCACAGAAATAACGACAGGCATGAACAGACACGAAACATCACACATTTTTCTCCTTCTCCTCAATTCAGTGACAAGTAGCCTTGTTACTACCGCTCCCTACTCCAATGTCAATAGCCATACATTACTAATACAATATACCTGCACTGTGGGTGTATATACCTATAATAAACCCACACAGGATCCTGCACAATGTTCATGAACTGATGAGCAAGTTCAAAGGTTACCTCAAGTTGTTAAGCAAAGTAGAATATAATATAAAATCAATCTAAAACCAAATACTAAAACTTATTTACACATTGATGTTTTCTTTCACCCTCTGAGATAAAGCAAAAAGTGGTAAAGCATTTGCAATTAGAGCATCCTACATTAAATTTAAGGTAAACACCACACATGTGGAGAATGAAATAAGGTCCACACTATTTTACCTAGAGAACTATCTGACCATTTCCAGCTGTCCTTGCTGGTGAGATGTCTAAAGTCCTTAGCTTTTGTAACCTCATTTTCTGGCTGCCTCTGCGGTCCAGTCAGGAGCTAAGCCCCCCTGACTTCAGCTCAGGCTAACCATGACCACCTCAACATCCACAGCTACAGCTTGGAAATACCTTGGAAAAGGAATATAACTGAGCTCCGTACTAGGTAAGAACTAAATAGATTGAAGGGGAACTGAATATTAGTCAACTGAGGTGAGCTTGATAAAGGCACAATTTCAGGTAAAATGAAGGAGCAATGCTTCTGCTGACTAAGTTTAGAAGCATTTGAAGAAAACCCACATCAAACTGACTTTCATCCTGCACGAGATGAGATTCATTGATCAATAAGTACCCCAGTGCCCGTGTTCAGGCTGATTCTAGCGTATAACTTGAACAAAATTCCCCATCGGTTGCAGCAAGGCCTCGGTCCCACAGGCCGGGGCTGAGGTAAAAAGGAAGGAAAGGCTTTGGAGCGGCCCGGCAGGAGGCCGGGCCTGCACTGCACAGCTCCGCCTCCTCTCCGTGAGGGGATTCCCTCCTGGATTCCGACTGCCATCCCACAGACACACCGCTAGGCACACCCTGAGCAGGGCTGAGGGAGCACGGAATGCAAATCCCACCCCTCCCTTGGGAATGCTGGAGCTCAAGACTTCACAAACCTGCCGCCTCTTCCATTCAAATGTGCTCGCTCTGCTCACGAGCACGGACGCGTTCACAGCAACATGAAAAACTGCTGTACTGCAAAAGAACAGGAAAATGAGTAGGAAGAAGAAAGGGAAATGCAGGAGAAAATGAAACAAACCTTTCACCACTCCCCTGTCTGTGAGAAAGAGGCAGCCAGACATGCACAGACTCACAAGCCAAGATCTCTTCCTAAAAAACCTGCAGGATACATGCTCAGATATTTGCCTGCCTCTATTTGTATAGAGTTCAGTTAGCACTAAATGCCTCCAGCTGGTTTCAAGTTACAGCCAAGGGAACTAGTACCATAAAATTCCTCACAGCCACCCAAACCATTACTCTTGCATTTTCTTCCATGTGGGGTCATCACACCCCCTCTGGAAAGCTTAGAGGTATGATACCACTGCAGGCCTCTTCAGAGAGAGCCTGACAATGGTGTATTATGAGGCTTGCTGTAACATCCTTTCAATATTCTTAAGGTCCAGTGGTTTAGAGAAGAGGGTCTTTTGTGTCTCCTGTCAGTTTCAGGAAGCTCCTGTCACTGGCATGGAGACTGCATATGGAAAAGAGTTTCTAAATAGACCAGCTAAAAGAATATAGGCCCAGTTTTGCTCCCACATCACTGAAAACCATGAATGCTACAACTCTGTTGAGGTCAGAGGAACTGCACTGCTGTGATGTTGGGGGTGAGATGCCAGCCGCTGTTTCAAAGCCAGGGCTCCCTCTGCAATGTTCTCTCAAGCCCTGCCCAAGATACACCCCCGGGCCACCACGGCCACAATGTCAGCTCTCAAACAGCAGCAGCAGCCTGTGTGCAGGCAGGGCTCACCAATCTAACCCTCAACAGCTCTGCTGTAAAGTTACCCTGCATGAAACAGAAGAGGTTTCTCACCTCCAAAACCAGGCTGGACTTGATCTAGTGATGAGCCAGTAACACTCTCAGACATGAAGCACTGACTTAATATCTTCCTCTTCTTCCACCAAAGGAAAGGAAAGCTTATGATCCTAAAAGATCTGAGGTAAATCTGAGTGAAGCAGGCCGTTCTTGAGAAATTTCTCTTTCCTGTATATTTTATTCACTGCTTGCTTATTGCTTCTGGTTTGTATCTTTTCTTTTGATACAATCAACAGTGTAAGAATATACAGTGTATGTCTGACATAGACTTTGTGAGTGCTTGTTGCAGAACGTGCCCTCAATACTTTTCATCCAGTCAGACTATTAATCCTTGTCCAGGAGAGACAGTCAGTATTTTGGTTCTGAGGGGTTTTTGATTGTTTGTTTCCTAATGACACTGATTCCAATTACACGACATAAAACACGTGAATGAAAAAACCCTTTACTTCGCTATTTAACAAACTGCTTACACCATTATAAAGAATTAATGGAATTATACATTTCTTCCCTTAAAAGACAAGCAACTTCCCAACAGTAAACCTGTAAAAAATATTAGGCAACTATGTACATTTTATAATGGGGTATTAAAGCACACATCCTTGTTACTATTTGCACTGCATATTCACATAGTAAATTAAATTGTGACTGCCATTTAGTAGATATGGAAAATCTCACACCCCTGTCTCACCTTGTTTGCTTATTGCTTTGCACCAGAAGTGTTCATCAGTTTAGAGAATTTAGAGAAAGAAACATCACCTTGAAATCAAATGCAACAATGCCCAGATCGGCACACAGAGCTGGGAGCTCTAGTTCTTCTGGCCCATGCTGCCTGCAAAACACAGCTCTTACAGGCCTCTGCAGCAAACAGAAAACTTGCAGTACTTCCAGGCAGATAAGAAAAGTTAAAACAGGGATCCTTTCATAATTTGGAAGATCTCAGAGTGCCTGTGCCATACTGGATACCACCGTGTCTCCCAAATCCTCTTTGTAAGCATATTTGCAACTCAGTCCTTGGTCTCCCCATTACTCACTCATCCTTTAACATTTTGATGAGTTTAACAATCAGGATAGTGATTTTTGCTACTTAGCAGTGGTTCCCACTGAAAGCTGGATTACACTGCTTTAAACAGTATATAAAAGGTCTCTGGGTGAAACTACAGGCTTGATGATCAGATTATCCTTCACTACACAGTTCCAGTATCCTTTTTGGGCACATTTTTTTGTTCAGATATCATCCTGCCACTCTGCAAATAACCTCAGATCACAGGACTGCTAAAGAATAACAGAAAAAAAGCAGTAAAATGACAACTCAGAATAATGATTTTAAACTGCTGTGCAATAATTAGAAATAAACTGCAGTGGGTGTGTAAAACAGCACATGCCTTCACTCACTTTCCTCAGCCAGGATGTCTGTGTACTCTCAGCAATTTATCACATTTCACAAGAAGCAGCAGCAAGTGATGCACAGGACTGGCAAGCAGAGCAAGCCATTTCTTCTCCCACAGTTTAGATCTTCCACTGTCAGACAGGATGTATGGTCTGTTTGAATCCTTTTGTGATGAAGAAAATAACTGAAAATGTCCCTCTGTGACAATTCTGTATTCTGTGCCACATTGGCTGCATCACAAGCTCTGAAAAAGTCTTTGGTACCAAGGAACCTATGCATGCAAAACAGCACTTCAGTCTGAAGAATTAATATGCTGTCAGCTGGTCGTGTTTTTGGCAAGTGAGTGAATTTAATCCAATTACAGCAAAGGTGATGAGGTCAAGCTGACTCTCAGTAAAGAATCACCAGAAAGACTATCCTCAAAACAGAAAACACTGTAGCTTGCTAGACTTCTTCAGGGAGCTGACACACTGAAGTTTAGCAATGCCCAGACTTGTTATAACAAAGGTAAGTGCCAAGAAACTGCTTAGTGCCAGCAAACAGAAGAGGAAAGGGATTCAGCAAGAACACACTTTGTAAAGCACACTGTAATCCTAAGCACTTAATTGCCTTTGGCAAGAGCTGCATCCCATTGCTCTCTCAGAAGTCGTTTTATCTGCAACTTGATGCTCACAGCTACAGGGATGAATGGAGTGGGGGAGGAGGAGGAGGAACTGGGGGAACTAGTGAGAGAACTGCAGTTACCAGTCTGTCTTTGATGAAGTACCAAGGCAAAATATAAAAATTACTGGTTGTATGCAAGGCCTGATCTGCATTTCCAGCAACTCTGGAGTGCTCTCGTAGAAAGAAATTAAATCAGCTCTCCTCCAGGCCCTTTAAATCACCTACAGAGGCAGAGAAATTTGTTGTAGAGTTACACACCTGTATGTATACTTTAGGATTTATGTATGACTGGCCTCACTTTCATTCTCACCGAACCCATACAGCTCAGTGTAAGTCTGAAGGTGTAGCCAAAGTTTGTTTCTTTTCCCTACTTACAATGCAGCATCCACAAATATTTTACAATATGTTAACCCCAACTCATTGTTCCCACATAAATGGAAGACTCAAAAGTAAATAATGCACCAAGCCTCTTTAATTAAATAAGGAGTTTGGGGGAGGAGTTTCTGCAGCCCCTTTTAAATCTTAAAGCCTGCCAACTGGATGGACAAAAGGTAGCTTAGGCTCACATGATAAATCCCAGCAAACCTGAAAAGCCTTTGTTAATAAGTCACTAAGGGAATTTTTCTTTTTCCCCTAGAATTTCTGCTCACCAGAAGTGAGAGTTAGGATTATTCGAGCACGTTTGGTTTCCAGCAGCATTAAATGGGTATATGCCTCATGGAGCTCTAATCTCATTTCTATAGAGCTCAATTCTCCTTTCATTCCTACTAAAGCAGAACCAGTTATTCCTAGCTTTTATAGAGGGAGCAGCTGTGGAAACTTCAGAGGCAAAAAATGTTTATGAAATTAGTTAAGATTCCCATGAAAACTAAACTGGAATTCTATATTAGCTTTAATAGCAACAACAACAACAGGAATATAAATGTATTTTCATTTCACTTTGGCATTTCTTTCATGTAGCAGGTTGCTAATGAGCCTTTTAAGTTTCCATTTATAAGTTTGTGTTCAGTAGCTTGTTCACAGAGCCAAATGACATGGTAGTCTGGTAATTAATTTACTCTTCTGTCTGTAGAAAGGCTTAATGAAAACATTATTAGGGACAGACCTGGTTGTAGCACACTCAATAGATCCTGTGCAATTGCTCAGAAAAGACACGGATTTTAGCAAAACCCATAGTGTAATCATGAACATAGTGACATTTGAAGTTGTGCTAAATTAAAAAAGCTCCAGAATCCATCCTACCTGGATCCATCTGGCTGCAGTAATGAATCCTTTTCAGCACTATAGATTAATCATATCTCCTCTGCATCCAGTGCTGAAATCCAAACAACATATGTAGCCCTAATGGAAGCATTCCCATCAGTGAAGGGGATGAGGGCAGCTGTACAAAGCTTGCTAAGATCCTGTTTGGTGTAGTGGATGCCACTGAAGAAGTTTAAAAAGTCTACTGCAACAGGTGCAGCAATGTGTTTCTAGAGCCATGAGAGAAAGGACCACCTACCTTCTGTGGGAGATTAAAAAAAAAATTAGCATCAAAGAGAGAAGAGTGTATTAACCAGCCAAGGGATGAAAAAATTACCTTCATTACTCCTAACTCATACCTGTGAAATGAAGTTTGGAAAAGCTATTGAGTACGGCTCTGAACACAATGAAAGCAAACAACCACAGCATGTTTTATTATGTACTTGACAAGTTTATGAATGAGAGGAGATGAGTCTGTCTGCAAAACCAGGATCCCTTCCAGCCCATGCTCAGACCTGAACTCAGGCTACCTAGAAGAGTCCAACAACCACAGACTCTGGTTACCAGTTCTTCAGAGTCTAAATCAGAAACTTCAGCCATCTCCTTACATGGCTCTCAAATAGAACTTCTGAGCACATTTTCTGGATTTAGACATCCACAGCTTTAAGGCACAGCATTTGGAGCAGTTTTGAATTCTATTTACATCTGCATTTTGTTTTAGGAGGGCTCTGAAAGTAATTTGTAGCTGCTGGTTTATAGTGTTTCTAAGCAAAGTGTATTTGGCCTGCATAAGGATATTGGTATAGATTTTGATTGACTGTAAAAATCGGATCATCGCCCAGAGGAAGTCCTAATGAACTTAAAGAAGGAGCCAGGGAGAACAGAGAACACGAAACAGACCAAAAACTGCTGAAAAACTATGCATCTCTTTCATTTAACTTAAGCCAATGGCAATATGTAATCCCAGTTTATTTCAGACTTTATAAATTCCCTTTCAGCATTATACAAGCAAACCAACAGAACTTCACCAATTGATTTCCTTCATCCTCCTTTGCACCATGCAGCAGGGCAACTAAAGCTATGGACACATACTTGTAACAGCAGAGTATCTGATTTATAACTTTCTTTGCAGCAGACCTTTTAAGACTTCCCTACAAGACCAATAAAAATGGGGTCAGTGATATTAACTGGTGTGAACCTCCCACGATTATATAAAATTCCAGCTGCACTGTTTATTAAACCAGGCGTTTTCTTTCTGCTTATGTCCATCTAAAAAGTTTAAATGCCATTAACCGATCACACACCAGCACTGGACATGCTGTCTATCATTCTAGTGGCTGGTCCTCTGGTAGCAAACATTCTCCTACTACAACCAACAAAATCACACCAGTTACTTTTGGAGTTAAAACACTTGTCCTGTAGCATTCATTTGCAAAAGGCTAAGGATGGGTGTAACATTAGTGCATTATGAAAATGTGTTATCATGAGCACTTTGTTACAAACTGTAGAGCACACAGTGACCAGTTACAGAAGAATAGTATCACTTGAGAAAAAAGAAAATACTGTGGAGATGAAAATTAACTATTCAGTTATTAGTAAATATAATTTTAGTTTAAAAACAGAAGGCTCCTAAAATGCACTCCTAGAACCTAGATCCAGGAACATATCTACAAATATAAAGTTGCACAGGAAGACACAGATCATACTTTGCAGATAGTAATGCAAGTCATTAGCAGAATAAAATAAAATAAAGATGTGTGCAGGAAGCAGGGGGAGGGAAATAGTAGTTCTCTTAGGGATTTAAAATGCAAGAAAATTAACTATTTCACCACTGACAGAAATGGAACTTCCAGCATGCCACAAAGAGGCAGCATAATTTTGTAGAGTCTTAGTGGGGAACACACCTTCTATGTGTCACGTAACTCCACACTCACCCCCTCAAATGCTTGGAAACCCTTTAGAAGTAGGGTGTGGAATCAGGTATTTGCACTTATCCCCTCAGCCATTCCCTTTGTTGGGAGTATAATGCAGCCTTCAAAATACTTTTGATTCCACTTCCTGACTCTAGGAGAAGTATTCCTATGATTTACTCTGCAGAAGAGAAGACTTGGGCAAAAAAGGATCTTTAAACTGCAAGAGGAGGGAAGGATCCTCTGTCTTCATCCCTAGCCTCCAGCCCCTGCTAGTCTGCTATGCCACTCCCTTCCAGCCTGAGTGCAGGGAGCAGTGCCAGGCCAGAGTCCAGATGTGCACATACAGGAAAGAGGATTAAAAGGCAAAAAATCCCCAAAAGCATATTGCTCCAAAGCGTGAAGGCAGCCTGCAGAGAAGTGATTTCCCCGCCTCTGCCAAGTTAATGATTTTAAACATTCATCTCCTTCCCCCATCCTCATGCAGGGTGTTTAAATGGTGTCACCAGGACTTATCCTTCTCTGACATGCTAAGCATGTTGTGCAATATGTTACAAATTACTCTGAGAACAGCAGAAGTTAAAAAAAAAAAAAAAAATCCCAGCACATACATTTTGTCTGAAGCACTAAAGATGTAGATGTGTAGTGAAGGAACGTTGCTACATGTGTCTCTACATATGCACCTCTATATTTGAAAGGCTCAGAGTCCAAGAGAGAGCCAGAGAGATTATCCTTACAGTCGAGCCTATAAATGCTTGATCTTAGAAATCCTTTGCTACCTGCCAGCGGAGAACAATAAAACTGTAACAAATCATACATAAAATATGACAAGTACTTACTACCAGGTTTGCTTGCTCTCGGATTAATGCACTCCGGGAGGGGAGCCGTAGGTGAGCCCTCGTCCCCGCCGGAGCCCAGTTGACGCTCTCGCAGGGGAAGGGGCGGGAGCTGGGCTGAGACACCCGCAGGAATCCCGCGGCTCCGGTGCTCCAAGCCCGGCATGTGCCCGCAGCGCGCGCCGCTGGGCTGGCTCGCTTCAGCGCCGCTACCTCGTCCCTCCGGAGAAGCAGGTTTCCCTCCTTCTCCTCCTTCTTCTCCGCCTACTTCACCTCCCCCTATGGAGGATGCCCCGGTACCCCCCACCCGTGCCCGCCCACGGGCTTTCCTCCGCGTCCCGGAGCACAGCCGGCAGGGAGAGCGCCGCGGCTCCGGGGAGCGCTGCCGGAGCCACCTCGCCCCGAGCTGCCCAGCCCCGGATCGGCGGCTCCGGCCNAGGGGAAGCGCGGAACCTGCGGGGAAAGCGCGGAACCCGCGGGGGAAGCGGTGCTCGGCGGCGATACCGAGTGCGGTCGGCGCGGCTGCCTTTCACTCCTTCCCGGCGGAGTCTCGCTCGGCAGCGGCCGGGGGTCCAGGGGGAGCCCCGGGCGCGCCAGAGACAGCGAAGGGAGGGGCACGGCCAGCCCAGCCCAGCCCAGCCCAGCCCAGCCCGGCACCTGTGGAGCGCAGCTCGCCGAGGTGGGGCGGCTGCGTATGGGAGGTGTCCAGTGCTGCGCGCAGGGTGTATGAGCAGTGTGCAGGATGCACATGGGTGCTATATGAGCCGTGCACTGCAGAGCCTGTGGGGACTGACTGTGTAATGGGCATATGGGGGTTATAGACCTTGTATCTATGGGGTGCACATATGGGAAGTGTAGAGTGTGCTTATGGGCTTGCACGGGATGTGAATGAAATACATGTGGGAGATCTGTGTGTGTTCTGGGGGAAGTGCACAGCTTGTGTATCGGGTGAGAGCACAGAGGATGTATGTGAAGGTTTGCATGGGTTTGGATAGGATGCTATAGGGGTGTGCATGTGGGTGTGTATGGACAGTGAAAGGGTCTGTATGGAGGTGCAGCCCTGCCGTGCACTACCCCGATGCCAGCTACAGGCATTCTCTCTGGCACACAGGGGCACCAGGGCTGTCCCTGTCTCCCCCACTCCCAGAGCCTACCTAGGGCCCACGCTTTGGCACATCTGCCTAGGAGCATCCAAATCTGGGGCAGGGGATTTATTTTAATAAACCGTTTACAGTTAATTGTGTTAAGTGCTAAAGTAGTGTAGAAGGAAGAGCAAATGCAAGGTGGGGACAAATTGAATCCTCTTCAACAATAAGACCTCAGAACTGCTGTTTTATAACATGAAGCTGGAGACTCTGAAGAAGAGGGGTAGGATAATCATATGCATTGCAAGCTTAAAGCCTTTTTATTCTAATATTTGTAATTTTTTTCATTTATATATTATAAAAACCCAATCAATTGTCTATCTGAAACAGACTTAGAGCCAGATCATAAATATACATGGGGATAGACATAGAAAAAGCCCAGGTTCTATGGATAAAGCCTTTCTTTTCTGTCCTCTTACATACTTCTGCGCGGCAGATTGCTGCTAGGTGTGTTAATACATGGTTCTGAACTGCTGTGGAAAAAGCAAAGCACAAGCTGTAGAGAACCTGCCTCCTCACCAGGCACTAAGATACCTCTAAGGATGATGGAGCAAACTGCAGCCCAGGCTACAATTCTTTCTTTCCTCTCACTGTTTCATCTCAACAGCTGTCTACTCAGAAAAATGTGGCCAAGATAAGCAAGTCACATCAAATCTGTTCTTGGCTGCAGTGATGTCAAGAGTTTTGTATTTGCAGATACCTCAATGTTTTCCATTTTGATTCTGAGGTGAATTTTTCTGCCATTGATAGAGCATGTGTCCTGCAACCGGAGTAGGCTGTACATGGAGGCTGCCTTTTCCTGTTACATCATTCCTGGTACCTGAGCTTCTGCAAAGGATGAGACCAGCTACCAGTATAAGTCCATGAAAAGTTATAGCCATCACTTTTGACTCTTTCAGGTGCAGTACAAAGTGAGTGAACTGGGGGGAGTTTCTGCTGCCTCTTCAGGAAGAGGCAGTGATAGTTTTCTTATTCCTGATTCCTTAACATTCGCTCTGTGTTAGGAGAACAAGATGCTTTTGCTTTTAAAGCTCTGGGACTTTGAAAATAGGTTAATAGAGAGTTATTTATTTATTTATATTTAAACCAGAATCACTGAAAAGGGAATCCTAAAGAAAAGTAGCTTTCTTGTCAGAGGTTCTGAGTACCTTAGTGCCCAATTGCTCCATTAAACCTCTCTCCCCATTGGTTACATCCAGCCAGACTGTTACTCCTGGGCTTCTTCCTTCTCAGTGCTTAATTGTGGCGTATTCTGGACTGCCAGATGTTTTTCTCTTTAGTCCAAAACAAATGGACATACATCCCTGATCTTTGCTGACGCGCATGATTGTCTGTCCATAGGACATTTCAGATGGCAGTGCATGCAACACAGAGTTCCACAGCTACACACCCATCATCACATGAGCTGTTATAAGAAAGATGCTTGTTGCTTGAACACTTGCTTTCTGCAGATCAATTATCATTTGGCATTAGAATACAGAAAGAACGCGAAAATCAAAGAGCCACACAGAGCCAGGCACAAGCTTGCTTCGACCTTCTCCGTGGTCTGACTGAAGTCTGTACTGCTAACACCTTTTTGGAAGGAGTTTTCTTCTCAACACATTGAACTGTTAAGAAGATGCTGCTCCGCACCATGCTTATGCTTTTCTGTGCTGATTTCCAGCCTAGACTTTGTGAAACCTTTTTCTTGTAAATGTTCTCATGTCTTACAGTTGGGAATTGCTGCTCTAGACAATCTTGTAATAGCATCACCATCTCTGCTTTCAATTTAGCATGATTGCACAGGCATTAAACACTCACAAAGAACAAGGCCCAGTGTTGCCAGTGATTCCACATCTGCCTGCAGCTGAGAGGGAGGAGTAGGAGACACTTGAATCGTGATGAAAGCCACTGAGCTCCATAAGGAGAGCAGACGGTGCCCCTGCTGGGTTTCAAGGGATTGACTCATTTTCAGCAGAGCTCATCTTTTTTCCTGTTTTGTTTTGTTGGGGTTTTTTTTGTTGGGTTTGTTTTGTTGGTTTTTTTAATTGCACAAGTCAGATCAAGAAGGAAAAGAAAAAAGAAGTGAGGAATTGCCCATCCTAATAGAAACCAGCATGACATAACACTTTGTGTCCAATCACAGTTCATCTCTTTTGGGACCATTTATCTTCTATTTGGGTCTTTGTCCTGAGAGCCCTCTAGGATGCTGGAAGTCAATAGTTCCACTTCTTTAGACACTGACCTTAAATGATCAAGCTCAAAATAATCAAAGTTCAGATATGACATTTAATGAATGCTGCTGGCTACAGTAATCCTATGCATTCTTAACTGGCTGCATGAGAGTTGTTCTTTAATTGTAAACATCCTTCATGCAGCTGCTCCAGGAAACAGCAGCTGGCTGTGTTTAAAAGATTTCAACTCATCTTGACCTGCATTTAGATTTTTGTAGCTTACAAGCCATGGACTGTAACCAGCAAAACCCTCCGAGAGATTATATAGCTTCTGTAGGGCACAGCACAGGAAGAGTGAAGGATGAAGTTACCCAGCTGAAGTGTTAGGAAAAGTGAGTTACTGAAGCTGAACTATGGGGTTCAGATCATTATCAGGTTATTTGGAGTACAAGGAGCAGCACTGCATAAAGGGAGTAAGATAACCTCTCCTTTTGCCTTGTGCTTTCTCTCCCATTCATTCTTTCACTTGCAATCTTCCTGTAAAATCCTTTCAGCTCCTTTCAGGATAAAGTTTAGGAGGTACCTAAACACAATTGTGTTTTGATATGTCCTGCCTTCTAATTTAAACCTCTGCTCCAGAAACTACTTAAGTTTAGGGCTTCTTCCTGACATGACCTCTAATTAAGCAAGGAAACTGCTAAAATCAGATACTTAAGAATTAACTTTATTGGGAAGGAACACATTTGTCCATTTCCCAGAGCCCATTCTTTCTTTTCTTTTTTGACACAAGAGCTTGTTTGGTTTTTTCCCAGAATATAAGCACTCATTTTAAAAGCAATGCAGTTTTTAACCTCTTGAGATTAGAAGATAATCTTCTAAAAAGGGAACCACTATAATATCTTCCCAAATCTTCAGGCAGACTAAATTATCATCCTCATCCTGCTTATGTCTTTGCTGATTATGAACATAGAAAGCATTAAAAGCCTGTGACTTTCATGCTGCAAATAGAGCTTGAGTATGTATAGAGGGAGGAAGCCAAGAGGTCAGACACGATGTAGTACTTATATTGACATACAACATTTAGGCCAGCATCAGTTTACTCAGCCCGGGAGCAAGAAAAATGAATTAGATGTGCCAGCAAAAGACCCCACACGTAGTTTATGCCTATCTGGTGACTTGTGCAGGTATCTGAGCCTTTACACTTCTATGTTTGATGGAAAAAGGCAACAGGGTTGCCTATTCTAAGCATTTGGCTGCTGGGAAAATTTCCGATTTGGAAACTCAGCAGCTGTTTTATCATCTTGTATTTAGAGGCTGGAATAACATAAGCTAGTGGAATAAACAAGGAAAATCTAGCAATTTTATTGATTTTAATAGCAGCTAAAATGTACAACTTGTGTTTCAAAATAACAGACTGTTCAGACTAGCAGACCAAATATTTGGTTGAATTACAAATATTCTGCATCATTTTTCTAAAGCCACAGGTGGAGGCAGAGAACTTCCACTTTCATACATTACAGCATTAAAAACATTAACTACTTCTGACTGTTGCTGAATGAAATCTGTCAGCAGAGTGCTATTGGTTTTCCTCTAAGTCAAGTGATGGACAAAGGGAGTGGTTACTCTGTGTTATGTGAACAAAGAGAAACAGATACCAACTGAAGTTAGATTGACCCTGCAGACCCTACAGAACATTCTGAGCTGGAAGGGACTCACAAGTCATCAAAGTCCAGATCCTGGCTCTGCAGAGGACACCCCCAGAGTCACACCATGTGCCTGAGGTGTCCAAATGCTTCCTGAACTCTGTCAGGCTGGTGCTGTGCCCACTGCCCTAGGGAGCCTGTTCCAGTGCCCAGCCACCCTCTGGGTGAAGAACCTTTTCCTAATATCCAACCTAAACCTTCTTATGGTTCACTGCCAAGACAACGAACAGAAGGAAAATCTTCCCACTCTGCTCTGTGCAGTTAGCATTGTCCTGTTTCCTGAAATGGCAACAGCACTGCACTTGGGGAAGACACAACTTTCTGTCCTAAAGCTCTCACTTCAGCAGAGCTAAGTTCAAATTGACAGAGGGAGTTTGAGATGAATCAGAGGCTGGAAAAATTCAGTAAATATGCCTATTACTGTTTCTACCAGAGTTATGTTCTGCTCAATAATCTACAGTGGAAAGCTTCCATTACATCTGGAGTTAGTGCCCATTCCTATGCATACAGACCCCAGCCAAGCCAGCTACAGAGTATAATTTACTTTTATAACAACCTTCAGTCTCTAATCTCAATTTCTAGCCTAAAGAAAGAAGCACTGGTCATGGCTACATGGCTGCAGCATAATTAGAGAGATGAACGGTATTCTTATTTTATTTTTCTCCCTCTGTTTATTTTGTCTTTTTTTTCTTTTCTTTTTAATGCAAAGCTAAAGAATGCAAATACCCCAACCCTTGGGAATGAACATGAAGAACAATGTGATAGAAACAATGTCTGGAAAGTGTTATATAACACAGATTTGCTACCGTCAAGAAGTAAACATGATAAATTGTGAGATATATTTGAAGGTTGCCTAATTCATGGCAATAAAATTGCTGCTATTTGACAAAGCTCAGATTAGGTAACTTCAACAGTTATGGGAGAGTAATGTAGCATTTGTAATTAAAAGCTTTTGCCAGGAAATTCTGTCCAGTTATCAACCAATATATGAACAGTAGAAATGCAAGAAAATACTATAGTTATCTGTGAATGCAGCACATACCTGACCATGCTCCAGTGCACATTTGGGATTTCCAACCACTCACAGCAGGAGTTTCACACAAGAAGTTCACTATCTGTATTATGGAAGCCAACCCCAGGTTCACTGTAGATATACCCCGGCTTCTGGATTTAAAGCTAGACATCTATTGCAGAGCAGGTGAAAATATGCAGCTTAGGGAAGGTAGTGCTCCCTTCCAGGCAGGGGAATGCAGGATTTCCCTGGCACTTCCAAAACAACTGTATTTGCACATCATTCAGCTATGGCTGAAGGATCTGAAGATACCATATAGATGTAGCTAGTACAGGTTACAGATCTAGGGAGAGAGAAAATGAATACTTGTCCCCTTCCTTCTTTTTCCCTGAAAGAGGAAAACATTCATTTTTACCAAACTTAATGAGAGAAACCAATCTGTCTTTATTGGTGCCCTAGCTGAAAGTATTGTCAGCAAATTCCATCTAGACTAAAAGCTTTAAATCCCTGTGGTGGTGTCAGATTTCTCAGACTTTAAGTTAAAAATGAGTTTGAGCCGATTAACTAGCTGGGACTTGAAGATAAAGCTGGCTTCTCTTAAAGAAATGTGTTTTACACAGTGCTAAGTGTGCTTGGTTCCTCTTTTATTCAAAGGAAGCAAAGGAGTTTTGTGAAAAGAGGCTTCAATAGGGTCTTTTCCTTTTAAAAGTGTGGAAGAGTTCCAGCCAGTCTGTAGCACTGGCTTGAACTTTGTTTTTCTCCAAAGCAAGAACCCTTTAGTTTTCAGTGGCTTCCACATTTTTTTCTCCTCCTTTTGTGAAATGTGCCAGTGAAGTCAAGTGGGTGGTATTAACATTTTTCTAAACATTCACACTTAGGACCAAAAAAGGAAATATTTAATAAATATAACCAAGAATATGTTGGAATGTTGATCTGATGATCATAAGAATTTTCAGTCATAAGGTCTAATTAAATATCTCAAGTTGGAAATGCTTCCATTGACTGTTACGTCTCCTTCTTATCTGGTCAAATATTTTTAAGTCAGCCCAAGTGGCTTCTGTGCCAAATTGATATTTTTAATGTGAATAACACATGCACAAGAGACTGCATTAAAATTCACCTAGGCTAGTGACATTTTGGCATCTCAAATCTACTTTGAAAGCTTCAATTTAACTTTATGCACAGGGGGCTAACTGGCAATGAAACAGCTCTGCAGTGGTAGTTGTATGTGTTTGTTTAGAATAAAATATTTTGGTCTAAGAAAAATTTGTGTGCGTGGCTTAGTATGGCAATTTGGACTACCATTGCTGACATTCTTCAGCTGTGATGGAGTGGGATAAAAGGGAAATAAAGACATCACGTGAGACAGTATTCCAAAAATACAGTGTAACACTGTTATTCAAGAATAAAGCATTTTTGCCGAGACTAGATAAAGAAAACAAAAATGAAACCCAGAGACAGCAAATGACTAATTAACCACTTCTGATTAGGAGCAAGAGAATTCCAGTAGCACTCAGATAGTCAGAGCTGCTTTGTATTAACTGGTAAAACAAAAAGACATTTTAAGAGACAATCAGTGCCCCAAGGAGCATCTCCTCTACGTAGACAAGTCAGACAAAGGAAGCTCATTGTTTTAGAATTAGGGAACTGAGGCACAGAATAATTGTCTTGTCTGCAGCCAGTCTGTGGTAGGAGGGTAATTGAATGCAGATCTCCTCACCACATGCACATTCTCTATCTATATTCCAACTGGTCAGCTGAAACAGCCTTTCATTAACTGCTCTGTCAACACACCAAGAATTACAGAAGACCAAGAACATGTCATATGCTTCAAATCCACTTCTCCTACCATGGCATTTAAAACTGTAGAGCAAACACTTATGTAGCCACACTGAGTTCTCCAGCATAGAGAGCAGGTTGGAAACTTACAGTTCACAGAGAGACAGACTCCTCATCCTGTGAAATTCCCACTGATATTCTATTTTGAACTCCAGCTTCCTGTTGCCAGATCAAGTTTTCCTTTAAAAAAATCTTTTAAAACATATCCAGCTTTTCTTCCTTTAGCTGGAAGTGAAGCTTCATTTACTTTAAGCTAAGATCTGCCTTCCTACCATACTTTTCCTCAAACAGTGAATGGCATTCACCTGTCCAAACACAGTAAACTGCCTCATCCGCACAAGGAGTGAGGCTATCATAGCACTCCTAAAGGCACTAAATGCAATTCTCAGCTCTACCAACCACCAGAGCCAGGAATTAATTTTGTTGGCATCAATGTATTTTTTGGTGAAATCAAGTAACGGAATAACTACAGGAAGGCTTTGGGAAACCAAAGAAAGTTAGATCTGGCCACTTAGCTGAGCTGTTTGACTCCAGATAAAAGAGGCAATTCACAGTCCAACTCCACTTCTAGGTTGTGACACAAGGGGGTCAGAAGGTGTTCCCCAAAGCAAAGTATTTTCTTTTATAGACCTGTGAAAATACCTTGCCCAGTGGGGCTCCACAGGCCTCCTGCAGTACAAATAACCAACTGCCAAAGTCAGGCCATTTGTTTTGCTAAACACAACCTTCTCCAAAGCATTTTTATGTTACACATTTGTGTATTTTATTCATACACATCTTAACCTACTGGGAAGCAGGGAGGAGAAAGCACTTAGAGAACAAAGTGTGAAGGCCTCCTTTTGCTCACAGGACAACTGAGCAACTATTTAAGAACTTTGGCACATGGGCAGTGATATAAACAGCATTTCAGGTGCTTAGAATGAGGAATAGTAATGATAAGATGTAAAAGCAATAGAGAACATTTTGGTCCTTCTCTTTGGTGGCTTCTCTTTGCGTGAAATATAGAACTTGTTTGATGTTTGCATGACAAGGAGCATCATCAGCACAAGGGAAATTTTACCAAGTAGGAAACAAATCTGTGATTCCTTAGAAGCCTGGGAGTGCCAAATCAGTATTTGTTAGCCTCACAGCCATCACTAGTGCCAAGTTATTCTGTCAGTCTGGCTGCCCAGCTCTTTCTTCATAATGCAAGGTAGCCGAACCCTATTTCCTGAAGCATTCCCCTGTTAAAGCTCGTGCCTGGAGCACTACCCTAAGGCCTCTTACTTTTGAAGACAGCTTTTGCTGGTGTCCAGGAACAAGTTCAGATTCTTTCAAGTCATGCTAGTTCTCTGACTCCAACATGTGCTGTGGCAGGGAGTTTCATAATCTAGCCCTGTGATGAGAAAATATATTTTAAATAAATATTGCCTACTGCCTGTCTGATAGTACTTAAAAAAATCTCAGAAGAGTAATTTGTGCTGGGATAAATTTTGTTTCTTAGAAAAACACCCTATACCCTCCTTCATCTCCTCACCAAGGAAGGTTAAGGGATGCCTAGAATGTGAGTGCAGGGTAGGAACTAAATAAGTTCCTGTTACATTTTTGTGATTGCAAAGCAGTGAGTAAATTACAGTGGTTGTGTGCTTTATTAGTTTTACTTACACAATGAATACATCCTCCTTCTGTCAGTACCTCACAGCACCAGAAGAGACAGGTCTAAAGTATAACTTTAAAAAGTTTAATTGTTTGCCATAGCTCCCGGGCATGAATATATGACAAATGTATCTCATATTCCTTCAGGCAACTTCTCATGTAGAGGAAAGATCACATTTAACAGTGCCCTCTCGTGCCTGATGGAATAAAGAACCTGCTTACAGACCAGGTGCTTGGCTCCATGTGGGGTGTTACATCCACAGGGTGTTTTGGAGAAGAGGATGTATGACAGAATTCAAGCAGTTTCCATTATGGAGAGAAAATGAATTAACTATACTCTAAATAAAATCATTCCCTCTCTAGACAACTTCCGAAGCAGCAACTATGACTAGCAATGCTGGCACAACACCGTCAGCATACACAGAGCCAAATTTTCATTCCTGGAGCTAGATCCTCCATCTTCAGACGAAGGGCTCCCTTCTCTGCTAGAGAGGAACAGGGCTCCCCAGGGGGAAGGAAAGCAGCTGAAAGGAAGAAAAGCAGTCTCATGTTCCCCCTTGAGCTAAAAACAGGATAACTTCAGAATGTCCCTGAACTTTCAGGCTTAAAATGGCTGAGCACAAAAATGAGCACCAGCCCACAGATACACATAGTACTGAAAAGAAATGCAACTCCTGTTTTCCCCTCTGACCTTTCTCTGCTCTTCCTGGTCTTATCCCATATGCTCAGTGTAAAATACACTGTTCTTGTACTCAACTCACAACACAGCTCTTATAGCACAATGTCACTACAAATTACAGTTCCAGGGGCAGTTTCTTAATACCAGTTATGCTCTTCCTTTCACCTGACCTAGGAAAAGAGTAATTTAAAAATAGATTGTCTTCCTTGCAGCAGAGAATCTGCAGACATCAAAGCTGGCATCATTTTTCTCTGCAGCCCTGCAGGGAAACATTGGGTATTCAAGTAATTTCTGATCAAAAGAACTACTTTTGTCATGGGCTGCTTTACGCCCTTGTAGTCCCTAAATTTTTTGGCAGCTAAATCCGAATGAGTGCACTTACAGTAAACACTCCTTTCAGACAGCATTGATGCAGCTCACTGTCTGTCCCAAGCAGTGCCATCTCCACAGGCTGCCAACCCCAGCCCCTGTGGCTGATCCCCAGCCCAGCACCAGGACAATCTGATCCCTGTCTCACGCTGGTGATGGTTCCTCCTGTGCATCACGAGATGGGGTGCTGCTTTTTGACAGGAAAGCAGACCAATTCCCTGGGCACCAGGCTATTCAAGATTGGGTTGCTTTTTTTTTTTTGTATTTCTTGATCAACTACAATTTCAGTTTCTAGGTGGTTTGGGTTTTTTGTTTGTTTTTTTCCCTGCAGAGGGGAAATTTGAAAGAGACCTTTATTATATGAATTCTTTAATCTCAGACTACATGTGAATTCTTGCAGCACACTCTCAGCATTAACAGCTCTCTCTTCCATACAACTTCTAATTTTCTAGAAACTTGTAGTAGGTCAATTATCGTGTTGTTCCCCCCCTTCTGTCACATTAGCTCGAAATCAGACAATGAGTTCAAAAGCTATTAAAGGGACACAGACAGATACCAGGATCATATAAGTCTCATTTCCTTAATAAAGTAAATTAACATTTCAGATGGTGTCTGGTTCTCATTGCTCACAGTCTAGACAAAACAGGCATACACAGGACAGATGGGGCATTAGAGCTGAAAATTATTTTTATCTTTATTACATTTTCACAGAAAAGAAATTGCAAGTTCACAGTAAGAATAATTTCCCATGGTTTTGGGGACAGCTCAAGAGAATGGCTGCAGAAGTAGCAGCTTTTCATTTCTATGTTTCCAGATTTATTCCAGAAGAGGACAATACTGAACAAAAGTCGGGAGTGTCTCAATGCAACTTTCATTAGATGGATACCCACTGCAGACAGCACTGGTTGTCAAACCCCTTTTGATTTTTAGAAGTGATATCTAAACTGTGTTTTATGGATATCCAGTCCTCCCACTGGCTCCAGATGACGAGGAAGAAATTAGTATAAAGACATTAAAAAGTAAATTACATATAAAAGTTGGAAATAGACATTAGGTGTACATGTGGTGGCAGGACATGAGCAGTAAACTACAAATTAATGCTGAGTCTGAAATGGGAAAAGAAAAGAGGGAGAAAAGCAGACAAAGGGGTAGCTTTGAAGTACATTCCAATGTCACAGCTGAAGGACTCCATCATCTGAAATAAAAAGAGAACATAGATGGATATTGCTTTATAAGTGCTCATAAAAACTAGATGTGCAGTAAGACAGCTGTAATAAGCTGAATGCTGTGAGTTAATCCATACTTTTTTCACAAGAGCACTGAAGCTAATCCATACTGGCATTAGGCTCAGTAATTACTCAGTGCAGGTGCATACATTTGCGACGCCTGCAGCCAGCTTTGATGCTGCTCCAGCACAAGCTGTTAGCTGGGAAGGACGGCAGCTGTGGGTAGGTATTTTGTACCTGGCATTCATTAAGACATCCAGTGTAGATCCCTGCCAGGACTCGACTCTGCTCAAAGTGTGCACTTTGTGGATTTTGTTTCTGGAAGTGCTTTGGATACAGAAAACTGTGACTAATGCTCTGTTATTCCACCGTAAGGATTAACAAAATATTAGAGTATTTTAAAAATTATGTTGTGGTTGTAGGATTTTTTGTCTCTATATGTGTATGTGTATAACTATACATAGGGGTATGTGTGCCACTGTCTTTAGCATCAAGGCAATATTTAGTAATTAAGCAGAGGACTAATATCTTTCCAGGCCTAATCTGGAAAAAGGTGCCTAGTTTGTCTCTCTGATCTCCAAAACAGACTAAGATGTCAGTGCAGTGCAGACGTCAACTCTGATTATTATTTTCAAAAATAGTTCCTTTGAATGAGCTTGAAATATTTGAAGATTGATGGCTGTGACAGCTCAAAAGGCAAAATATGTTTTTGGTGAACTGCAGAATAAAGGAGTGGAGCAAAGCGGAATAGAAATATCGTAACCAGCACATTCTTCCAACAAACTTTTCAAGCTTTCCCCAAATTTTCAAGCATGTACTAACCATAGCTTGCTTACATCCCCAGATCTTTGGTGTCATTTGATCAGAATGGATGTTTCTATTGGAGCATTTCAAAATGTCTACCTCAAGGATGAAGCAAACCAAGCCCTGAAAAAGAGAATTGTAAAGTGTGAGCTCTAGATGATTTATGGTAATATCTGGCTGTTTATCAGTATGTTCACTGCAAGAGATGAGAGTCGGTGTTCCTCCCACACTCGTTACCTGCTTCTACACAGAAAGTGTCTTTCAAAAGATACCTTGATAATTTTATAGAGAGGTGTAGGTTTTTGAAGGTCTAGAAGTATTTCTGGTACATCTTGGTTATTCCTAAATCAGGTTATTGCTCAGACTTATCTCCCCAGCAGTGCTGACTTAGCACCGTCATGGGCCACCTCAGAAGCAATGAGTGTTTGGGCAGAGAGAGCAACCTTGCTGACCAGCTGCACTTTCCACATAGGGGTGAGAAGCATAGAAGAGGAACAGATGTTTCCACACGTGAATAGAAAGTGTTGGTCTCCAGACATTCCAATTCCCAATACTTTCATTTGCATTAAAAAAAATCAGTTGCAATTTTACCCCTTAATGGAGAGGCTTCCTACCAGCTGTCTTTCTCTGCATATATGTAAGTTGGAAACCTTGCTCACTTCGGTTGAAACACTGCATTCATTACTTTCTAAACATCCAAAAGGCTGGGGTTACAAACAACCAAAAAAGACTCCGAAAATCCACCCCCAAAATAAACTGCAGAAAAACCCCTCAGCCTATATGTTTTCCTGCCAAAGTTTAATTTTTGACTGGAACTGTTTGACGTATTTGTATGTTGTACATATTGCTTTTATCCTAGAGTGTGTGTTCATTAGGAACAGAATCGTGTCTCTCATGTGAGCTGGAGATGGGAAATTAGGGACAGCCTAGTCACATCCAGGGGAACTGTTTTCACCACAGTTATGGAGCTCAAGAAACATTTTCATTTCTTTACTGCAGTCTTACAATGTAATCTGATTTGGGCAGCTTTCTGTGTCTCAGCCTTCCCGCTTTTAAATAGAGGTTCTAAAAATAATTAATTATACATATTCTTTCCCTATTTGTACTAGATCTTCAGGAGTTTTTCTCTATACATATCCCTCATCTTCTAAAACAGAATTTAGTTCACAGTCTTTTAGCCTCATAACAATAGGAATAATTACATTGACTGCACAGAAAAATGGCCATAATTAATTAACAGAACAAACTAGAGTCTGAGACTCAGATCAGACTCCTATTCATCAGTAGAGGCATTCAAGTGCTAAATGATTTGCAATAAAACTTGTAATTAAAGCTCTAACAGTTCTTCTAGTGCAAAAGACTTTTCTCTCTGAGAACATTCCAAATAATTTGCTATATTTCTAAAGAACTGAGCACATGAATGAGCTAGTTATTCATGGAACTACGGCTTTTAATAAGTTAATCTCATTAAGACAAATGTAATGATAGGTTGAAAACAATTAATCAAAAAGATCTAAAAACAAATGCTAAGCAAAAAAAATTATATGCTTTCATTATAATTTGAAAACTGCCTAAATACTAATAGATTGGCTGTTGTTAACACACCTCTACCTGAGGCTTTTGGCTGGACAATGGCTATTGGAAATCCCATTTTCTTTATACACATAACCTTTGTCCAAGTTATCAGCTTTGTCCAGAACTCATTTGGCTTCAATAAATCTGAATAACAGATTTTAGTATTTTAATGCATGAGGCATCATCTGCTTTTAATGTGGCTGTGCATGTGTGCAGCCTAGAGAGAAGGTAGTGAAGAAAGGACAGTGGGATTGTGAAATTACTTATTGTATCACAGGAAGCATGTCAAGTGCTTGATTGCCAATACTGAACTATGAAATATCAACCGAAACTTCAAGGAAATTTATTTGCAACCGAGCAAAATGGAGGTGATTTTAGTCCCCAAAATGACCTTTACAGACTGATGAGAAATTATCCTATCTCCCATTATCCCAGATATGCCTTGGATTGGAGACACCCAAGGGCATTATATCTGCACTACTGTTTTAATTAGAGTTGATGTTTCCAAAGAAAAAACATACCTTGTGCCTGCTAGAGCTAACTGGAATCCTTTGTAGGTCCAGGCATGCTTAAACTGAAAACAAAGGCATTCTAGCAACTGATTTTTGGAAATGAAAGTGGAGAGGAGAAGCTCAAAAGTAATAGAAAATAAATTGTGAGGACACCCAACTGTGAAAGTGGCCTTCAGGTGTTCCAGTAACTTCCACTTCCCTGGAAGTGGAAAGATGGACAATAACACCAGTCTGGTGTCTGCTGCTGTCAATTGTGCAGGTTTTGGACTCCTTTATCTACAAGAGATTTTCTCCCTATTTCATCTGATTCTCTCCCTCTCTCTCCCTCCCTTTCTCTCTTTCTCTCTTGTATTCATTTTAATCCCAGTCCAACTTTCACTACCATTCACTGTCACTGTACTAAGTTGGGCCCAAGCCCTTTCCTCAAGAAATGAGGGAAGCAGTGCTATTCCTAGATGTGTCTATCAAATGAGATAGGCAGCACTATTTTCCCTTGCAACCTTTAGAGCACTCATTCATGCCTAAATGACTCCAGATGATCAGAATTAACCAGAAGAGCTACAAAGCTCCAAAAGTGATATAACAAAGGAAGTTTTTGCAGTATATATGTCTAAAAAAACTTACAGACTTCACTGTGCTCTGAGCTCCTCAGGAGAATTGCACACCCAATGTAATGATGCTGGCAACAGGTCCAGCAATAGAGCTCAGTGGTGCAGGAGAAAGGGCTTTCCCTGGATAGCTGCAGCTGAATTTCCATGGAAATATTTCCTGAGAGATCAGGACTATCACAGTCACCACTTCCACCTTCTACAGATGTCTAAGGTTTATTTTAAGCTTTCACCGAAACACAGAAATAAGTTGAAAGGAAAATAAATACGACAAAAGCATGATTTGCTCCAAATGTGTTTCGGACATCCCAGGCTAGGGTAAGGGATCGCTGACAGAATCCCACTGCCAGGCAAACAATACAATCACATATGGGAAAAGTCCTTATGAAAAATCCTGATGAAATCTGGAGTTTAGCAAGAAGTTAAACAGCATTTCCTTGCTCAGCCTAATTAGAAAATGGCAAACTGGGAATATGGGAATATTCAAGGACTCCTCAACACAAGTAATATAAAGCTACAAGGAGCTGTTCCTGAATGCCTGCTCCTGGGATCTATAGCTGTGAAGGTATTTTTCAATCAAAACAGAATGTGGCAGTGTTTTTATTTATACCCATCTCACCAAATAAACATAAAGTCCATACTGTAGGCTTTGTTTTATATATTATTTTGTAGGGATGGCCAAATGATTAGAAGAAAGGTGAAAGTTTAGGGTACAGGAATTAGTTGCTGTAGTTATAGCTTGCTTGTGTTTTCTTGGCTTTTTTAATAGGTAAAAATTTTGACATTCATTTAATTACTTGTACTGTTTTTCTTAGGTCTTTGTTTAATCTCCAAAGCCTTTGCTTCATTGAAAATATATACTCTAATCATAACCCTAATGAAAAGCTGTATATATTCTTACATTAAGTATAAAGCCTCTTTAGAGGTACAGTAATATATTTAATTGGCTTAGTTTTGAAATGTGATGAAACGATTCAGATTTCAGTGTGGTGATTACGGCTAGTTGTGTTCTATCTATAGATAAAATATTTGTGACCTGCAACAAAGGAAGCTAAAGAGTATGGAGTTAAATCGTTCTCCTTAAATATGCTGGGACGAGCCTTTAAGCATTTTTCTGCTTGTTGGAAAATCACTTCTTATTAAAATCTGGATACCCTTCTAATAGTAGTAGTCCTAATATTCTCTAGATCAGTGGAAGCATCTGGTAAACACATTGGGACTGAAGAACCCTGCAATGTATGTGGGAATATCGCAATTTATTATCAGTTATGGATGGAGTAGGAAGACCAGAATGATTCCAAGCTTAGCTAACAAATTCTGTCAGCTATTAGGTTCTCAGTTAAGTAGTGATAGGACTAAATAATCTAACAAATACAGGTCCTGATCCTAAAACTGAGATGCAGAGCTCCTTCACAGGCTCAGAGCCGAGATACTTACACTGATTACAAGTACACACACTTTTACAAGCATTCTTTGTGGAACTTGGCTTGGAGTGTCCCTGGAAGTTAGAGCTATGATTTATAATGAACTACCACAGACAGACATTCAGATTCCATTATGGTAAGAGTTTGTTTTCTCCAGTGGATAACTGAGGAAGAGTCTTACCCTGGTAAGGGTTGCATCGGAAGGGAGATGGGAGCAGAATCAAATACAACATGGTATTTGCAAGGAGAGAAGTATGGCAGGAAGGAAAGGGAGAGGCTTTAATATATAAGCATAAAGCCACAAAGATTAGACCAAGAAATGCAAAACTTCTCCAGAGGAAAAAAGCACAGTCTGTCAGTGATGTTATTGAGTGTAATAATGCACAGAAGAAACACATTAATTGTAACCTTGATTCAATTGTCAATACTCACAAGAGGTGGATGGGAACAAGAAGACTAGTTAATGTCCCCTTAAACTGCCAGAATAACTTCTTTAAAATCCTGCAAACCCACAAACATTAAATCCCTGGTGACTTGGCGTACTACACCGCCAGGCTGTCTGAGCACAGGCTGAGAATGATCAATTACAAGCCTTGTGACTCAAGTAATGAATCTTGTCACAAGCCTGTAAAGTAAACTTCAAAAGGAGAAGGGTTCTTTTGCTAATTTTTGGAGCCTTGAACAATTTTTCAACAAAATCCAGGCACTGTAAAATGACTTTTATTTGCAGTCCTCCCAGGTCTCAGTAGAAGGCAAACCAGACGTGGGGTCCATTTTGTGTGTTCCTTTTCAAAAGGTGAAGAAGCTGCTGCTCCATTACTTCAGCAGAGGGGATCCAGCTGAAGGAACCAACTGGGGGGGAAGTTTCTAGACTTTCAGAAGTTGTTTCTGAAATTTAGGAGAAAAATGTTTCTAATTGTGGCTTCTGTGGGGAGAAATGACTGATGAAACTGTGTATTTGGAAGATGTGGCCAAATCCAAGGCAACCACTTTGTGCAGCACGGCTGGATGACAACAGCTTTTGTTGTAGCCGAGTAAAACAGTGATTTAGAAATGCCCAGAGCTGTTTACAAAGGAAGAAAATCAGCTTCAGATAACTTTTAGAAATGGCTCCTTTTATACTATCATGGACATGAAATGTAGATGTCACCCAAGATCATGACTGAAGACCCTTAAGCAAGAAGGGGCTAAGTACTACAGGCACAGGGCTATGTCCTGTCACTTTGGAACCTTTGGTGGAGGTTTCCAAGAAGGCCATCAGAATAGATTTAGCAAACATCTCGGTAATGTAAAATATTAATGATGAACATGTGTTGTAACTGCAGTTAATTAAGCGTTGATAAAAGAATCTGAGCATAAACAATTACACACTCCCTAGAATATTTCCTAAGCAGCACCAACAATAGCAGCTCTGCCGTACACAGGCTGAGCTGGTCTGCAGGAACGAGCAGTATCTGAGTCTTCTTGGTGGGTTTGTGGTGATAATTCCTGCTCTTGTTTCCAGAGCCAGCTGGGAAGAGAGCTCTGCTGCAGTGACTGCTCTCAGTCTGGTTCTCAGAGCAGTTATTTCCCAGGGGATGCTCTTAGCCCTTTTGTAAGGATTAGGGCTGAATTATGGTGGCAAAAGTGCAGTAAAGACAGTGATGACATGTGAGGGAGTGTTTGATGTGTGCTCATGAAACACAGAGTATGAATGGGCTGGGTTGTGACTCCTCAGTCTGTACACACACTGCTCATTGTTATCTCAGATGACATTGCAATTGCAGGTGAGATTACCACCTGAAGAGGGAAGGTTGGTGTTTGTGACTTTCAAAGGCTTCCTAACAGCACAGCAGTGCCTGCAGGACCCTGTTCAGGAATGCTCCCGGGAAGAACCAGGAAGCTTGACCAGGCAGATGCCTATGCTTGCTCAGTATGTGTTACCCTGAGCAAATTGCATTGATGATGGACAGTATTTTAAAAATAAAAATAGTAAGTGCTTTTGAAAGAACTCACTTCAAAGTCTGATCTAAGCCTGTTGTTCCTCAGTCAATGGCTGCTATGGAAGCTGTCATTTAAACTCTTGCTTCACTGCTTACAGGGAGGCTCCACTGCTCTCTTGCACAGAGGGTCATGGTTTAAAAGCTAGACAAGGTGTCAACATTTCCCATGTGTTTGGTAGTCCTTAAATGTCATGTTCTTGCCAGGGGGCTTGTGTGACACATAAAAATGCCACAGTGAAAATTCTTAGAATGGAAATGAAACTTCAGTTGGAGACAACACTAGTGCTGGAGAGAGCTCCCTGTCGTGGTGAACTGCTGCATCTCTGCAGATTGGGAGGGAAGGCGGACGAAGGTTCAGGGCACACATGGGAACACCTTCCTGGTGTTGTCTGTCTGGAGTCTTGGGGAGCAGAGCAGAGTACTTGACTCTGGTTTGCTTGTGCTTCTTGGAAAGGCGGTGCTGGAGCAAGGGTGGTACTGGGATGATCTTAGTACTGAGACTAACTATGGAAGAGAACTGGCATTCCCCAGGGAATAAAGAGAACCAGAAACTGATGTTAAAGCTATTTATATTCTAGATTATGCCAAGAAAAATATTTTACACTTAGCTTAATATCATTATTGCAAGTCCAAAACCATCACTGCTAGCTTCTAAATACAGAACAGAATCTGGGAGGAGGCAGTAAGAAAATATATGTTTTGGCTTTATGATTGCGGCAGAGAAATAGCCAGAATTCATCATGAGCTTGGACAAAACCAGGAGTCTTAAAAGAAATAATACTTCTAAGTGGTCTTTAGACATTCAAATGTTTAAAGAGCCTATAAACCACATAACGTTAACTGTAGCACAGGAAGCCACTACACTTTGAGCAGTTTAAGCTGCTCTTTTAGCAGTCCGTGAAGCACTGATTTTACACTGTCTTTGGAACACAGTGGACTTCAGTAATGGATATTCCCATGCATACAAAAATATCTTCAGCATGTGCCCCTGCCTCTGAACTTGCAATACTACTGGTGTCACTTCATGACTGGGGATTGTTGCATGACTGTGCACTGTGACTCAAGTCTTGTGTGGGACCAGGAGTACAACTCGAGAACCTTTGGATAATATCCTCTCCATTCAGCGCTCTCAAAACCAGAAGATGGTTGTGAAAGCACTGGGTTTTTGGTTCAGCTTGGAATTTGGTCTTCAAACAGTGAAATCATTCCCTGATGATGCGTTTAGGTATGACCACAGGATCTGTGTCAATCTGAATTTCATGGCTGACACATCTTGCTCACATATGATTTCATCCCTGAAAAGGATCCCCATGTAACTGTGGCATTTCCACCAAGCCTTGGGAGGGAAAGCAGTGTGGACTGCTTACAGAGAAGCACCTTTCCCTTACCTCACTGCAGCAACAGGCAAAAAGAGCTATAGTGAATACACTTCCCAAGACTGTTAAAGAACACAGAAACAATCAATTTTCACAGATTAGGAGAAATCTGGAGACTAAAGAAACTATTTTCTTCTCTACCAGAAAGATATCTCAGCTTATGCACTGTGTGTGTATATACCATATGTGTACAGGTGTGCAACTTTAAATAAAAAACCAACAAACTCACCCTATGCTTATACTGAAGAGACTTGATCAACTGTAGTACTAATTAAAGGCTAGGGTGAAGTTATTCTCTTCAGACTCCTGTCTGGTTACAGCTCAAATTGCAAGAACAGTCATGAAGTGACCATGACTCTTGATTTCAACTAAAAGTAGAGGTTGAAGTGAGCTCAGCAATAAGACCTCATCCCCTACTTGACTCCTCTGTACCTAAGGCACTGCAGGCAAAATCCCTGACTCATGTAACTGAAGACTCCTGAATATCCCTGCCGCTGGCTGAAGGAGAATAGACTCTAGGACTTTGTTGTGCAAGGAAATCATGGAAGGAATTCCCTTAATTTTGGGGAAGTACTCTCTCTAACACTATTTGCTATATTCTTGATGAAGAACCACTTGACATGGGCTGCCTGAGCTTAACTGGAAACAGGTCATTAATGTGGGTAGTCTGATCTACCTAGGATGGTTTAGAGCTAAATCTGTGTTTGGACTGAATTGTCTGTCATACTCATTCTAAAACCTCAAATCTGACTTGACATTTTCATCTCTTCTTTTAAGTTCTGGTGCTGTGGCAGGTGTGCAGACCTGTCCTGGCTTTCGAACTTGACCTGACCCATTCAAACTTGAATACCTGTCTACACTGTTTGGGGATCACTGAAGTGACTAATCCTATGACTTTTTTTTTTTCCTTAGTCTATTTCTTTAACAAGAGAAATGTTTCTTTCCCTTCTAAGGAAAAAAAATCACCCTCCTTAAGACTGCCTGCATTAAGTCAGAGACTTAAGAAAGGTACTTGAGGTCACAGCAGCAATCCTTGTTTTGTTTGGGGTGGTTTTTTTTTTGCTCATTTTTGGTTTTTTGGGGGTTTTTTTTCTTATTTTGTGAAATATTGAGGTCTAAAACCTCCCTTCCATAGGCAAGTGAATGATGACTTGACCACAACTGGTGTCCCAGGTAATTTATTAACACATCAGATGCAGCACTGGCTTTGCTTCACTTCAGCAAATAAGGCAGCTTTTGCTCCTTATGATGTTTTTGATGGAGTTGGACACAGTAGTGAGACAGCCATCCTTTGTGTTTGCAGTGAGCCATTACTATTCCCCAGCTCTTGGAATGGCACTTGGAATGGATTGTAGGCACTCATTGCTCAAGAAAGCAGAGCAGGGAATTATATGTGGGTTAAACTCAGGTATTCTGGAGTATTACCCAATCTTTTCTATGTTCCACAAGGGAAAGGGTTCATAAAGGGCAAAGTGCTCGATGACACATTTTAAGAGTTCCTTTTCTTTCCACATCACTGGAAGGTGCAGATATCAACTTCCTAGAAAATGATTTGTAAAAATGAAACTCGTGTAGCTTCTGTGTTTACAAGAAAAACCTAGATGAGGCTACATAAAATCATGGAATGGTTTGAGTTGGAAGGGACCTTAAAGACCATCTAGTTCCAACCCCCAGCCCAAGGCAGGGACACCTTCCCCTACGGCAGGTTGCTCAAAGCCTCCAACAGCCTGTTGTCCAACCTGGCCTCAAATGCTTCCAGGGATGGGGTATCCCACATCTTTTTGGGTAAACCTCCTCCAATGCCTCAGCAGCCTTATAGTGAAGATTTTTTTGTAATATCCAATCCTGATCAGTAATACTGCAGTTTCTGAGCTGTTCAAGTTAATCCATGAAACAGAAGAAATGTGTCACAGCAGCAATTACTGAACACATAACAGTGCACATTCATAATGTCCATATATGGGAAATTTTATATTTCATTAAGGTGCTATAGCTCTGATTGACATATTGGAGTATGAAACAAAGGGCCATATTAAAAAGAGTCTCCTTGTTCCTGTCTCTTCTTCTAAGTTTCTCCTCCTTGCAAAGCAGACACACATTTCAAACCTGCTCCTATGTCATTATGCCCAAGAGTGCTTGCCAGTAGTCATCTCCTGCTTTCATAGATCTGACTTTGTGAAGGCAAGCAGGATACGAGTAAGATGGTGTAACATCTTCCCCCACTGAGGTAAAAGTGAATGTAAATGCCCTCAACCCAAGAGTAATGTGCTTGGGCATCTTGATACCACAGCTGCCTTACGCACACTGCAATTTGCTTTGGTCAGGAGAAACACCCTCCTTCAAATGGAGAAAGCCCTGGCTGCAAGAAAATGGAATGAGTTGTCTACTAGTGAATATTCCCACCTTTTCTGAGCTTTCTTGTGGATTTTTAAGACTAGAATTTATTGTAGCTTGTCTTTAACCCACACTGTAATAATACTTTAAATCGCATTTAGCTTCTACACTGAAACTACTTGCAAGTACTTAATTAAAACCTGTTCACTCTCATACCATCAACTTTATTTTGAATCTGAGCACAATGAGTGTGGAGAACACTGAGAAATCCAGGCCAAGCCTTAAAAGCATTCTAAATGACTGAAGTCACTATTTAGTCTAACTTTCCTTTTTCAAAGCAGGAGTGCCAGTTGGCATCTTCTGTAATGTGTGTTCTCTTCATACCTTTGTATGACTCAGTTACCAGTAACTAAAATAATCACAGAGCTGCTCCCCAGCACAATGCATGGACAGCGTCCTAACTTTAAAATATGTCCACTCAAGCAGATAACCATGAGGGACTTTTCTCCTACATGGAAACGTACAAGAAAACAGTGCCAGGAAGGACAACAGTATTTTCTAGGAAAAAAAATAATAAGCAATGCTGCAGAAAAAGCAGTCTTAAATTCAGATCTTTATACTGCTGTTCCTTCTCCCAAGATATTTTGCCCGAAAAACAGCTCTGAAGCACTGCTGAGGGTGTAAGAGGCACAGAATGGTAGCAATACACCCTTCCCATACCTGTAACTTCCACACTTACATTATCCATGTTCTTGAGACTGAGATGTGGAAAGGTCTGCCAGGGAGAACAACAGACTGGAATCATTCTCTGCTCCACTCCCATTCCTGTGAGAGCCAGTTTGGGTGATTCAGTCCAGACTCTCTTTATTTAGGTCCAAGAGACGTTTGACACCTCAACAACTGTAGAATTTCCATGCCTTCCTCACACTGTGTATTCTGGTGCTTTCCTCAGTGTACTGGTTTGCCAGCTTTCACTAATGCCTCATTTGTCTCCTTTGTGTCAGCTCTGCTGCTTCTGTTTCTCAGCATCTTTCTGTGCTGTGTTTATCCGCTGGTTCTACATTCTCTTTTACTTTAGATAAAAGGCAAACATTTGTAAAAAGCATGACCTCCAACAGAACTGTAGAAAGCAACAGAACTTGATGATTCTTTTCTTGCCCTTGTCTGGACTCTCCACTTCATCAACTTCTTTGCTGAAATTCAATGCTCCACAGAGAAAACAAAGTTTTATCAGTGGTGAGTGAAAAGGGATTGCTTCATATATTTCATAGGATATAACATACGCTAAAAATCCCATATGATGGCTGCATTTATTTTTGGAATAGCATGATCCTGACTTAGCAGCTGTAACTCTCAGCACTCCTGCAGAGCTACTCTGTAACTAGCTCTTGCCCATGTACAGCACCTTAAAATAGTTCTTTGGGGAAGGAAAAAAACCACGAGTAAACAAGTACATTTAATTTTGCAAGTAAAGAGTACAAAACTAAGTCACAATTAAAAAAGTCATTTATATTTTATATAAAAAGCCAGTTATTTCAAGTTGTATGCATCAAGGGGAACAGCGCTGCAGTGTAATGAGGAATGAATTCTATCCATAATTGAGATAGCTAGGAACAAGTTGTTACACACAAATATATATATCAGTACCATACTTAATATACTTCAGAAAAACTTAATTTATCCAAATAGCTGCAGCCCATTTTGATTTCTCATACTCATTGTTTCCTAATGTTACTTTGCAGAGTCCTTTGTAACCTGGCTATGTTGGCATCCAAGGCTGCTAAGCTATTTTTAAAGTCCTCTTCATCTCGAGAAGTAAACGTTGAGAAAGAAGATGCACTCCAGTCAGACCTCCCTGATAAATCATCGAATGAAATGCAACTAAGATCAGCTGCTTTACTGCCTGTTCTGTGAGAAATCCCTGTTGGAAATGGCATTGATGCACGAGGGTATGTACCAGGCTGATGTTGGTCTGGTTTATCTATTAAATCTTTTGCCGATCCACCTGGAATGCCTTTTGGTCTCACTTGGACTTTGTCTCCTTCTGGCTTCACTTTATCCCCTGTAACTTCAAGCGTGTTTTCCACAGTCCTTTTCACACTGTACCCAGCATTTAATTTATCCAGGCCAGTTGGATCCTCACACCCATACTGCTGCATGGACCTTGGGAGCTCACAGTGGTAATCCACCCTGTTAGAAGCCCCTCTGCTCTGGGGTAGCACACCACTTCTTGCAGAGACTGGCTGCTGTTTTTTAGTGGCATTGCTAGTCACTGGAATATAAATTGTCTCATCTACCTTGGTTTGGTCATCTATTAAAGTCCCAGAATCACTCACTGTTTCTGCATCTTGCTTCAATGGAGCTGGTAGTACTCTGGGAGCTGATGCTCCTTCTTCTGTGCATGTACTGTTGATTTTACTTCCTTCAGCAGCAAACTTTTCATAGGACAGATTTTGCATTTCTACTTCTCCAGTTTTATTTGCGAATTGAAGATCTGTATCTATCAAAATATGATCCATTTCTAATTTTTTAAGATAAGTCATCACTGAAGTACTCCCAGGAAACAGCTCAGGTTGCGTCTGCCTTTCATGGTCTTCCAAAAGAGACTTTGAGAGAGCTTTTTCAGGTTTGGGTCTAACATTGTCCCCTGTGAGGTCAGACAGAAGCTTGGCCATACTGCCCTGCAAGGTTCTGTTAAGGTAAGATCAACCAGACAGATTCAAAATCAGTAAAAAAAAAATTAGTTAAAAACTTTGCTATAGAAACAAAACATTAGATTTATCAGGCTATGGCAAAGTTGCAATGCAGTTTCTACATATTATAAAATGCAGTACAAATGTGAACCAATTCCAAAATTTTTGAATTCTTCTTCAGCTCAATGTGGCTAAAAAGTAACTAAAATAGCACAACCCAATGAAGGTCGCCAGATTACTCCTGGTGTACCTGCTTTGAGCAGCATGAGATGAAATAAATTGATGCCAAGAAACTGTTACAAAGCAGGTAAAAGCAGTTATCAAAATCACTATGAAAGGTTTTCTGAATTATTCCTCCCACTGCATCTACATAAAGAAAACTATAGTAAAAAATAATACTTCTAACTTACCGTTTTTACATTAAAAGAAATTAACGTTTAGATGTTTAGGATTCTAGCATATACACAAACACATGTAATATGACATCATTATACCACCACCTGGTGGTCAGCATAGCAGTCATAGAAGTGTCTAAACTTCCCCTGAAGAATTTGAAATGTCTATTAAAAATATTCTGCTGTTCCTATCAGTCCCAACTATAAACATGACAGACAACAGTTTTGTTTCCTGTGCATAACATATCCAAACCAATTGTATGTACAAACCACTATCTGCAAAAAGCTATGTATGTCTCCCAACTTGCCACTCTTTTCAGCATTAAAGAGTGTGATAAAACAAATTCATAGCAATAGTTCTTACTGGCAGATCTGCCATTAAGAATCAAGACTTCACATAAGTTATGGCAGATGGTATTTTACCACAGAAGTCATGTCATAGAATATGACAACTCTGTTTTAATTAAATTATAGCAGCATTGTAACAAAATGAACTGCAAAAAGAAGTTTTAGCCTATGTGACCTCCCACCACCAAAATACTAAGATTACAATCCACAGTATAAAAAAATCCCCCAAAACCCAAGGAATAAGAGAGAAAAAATATTTTAAAAAAAGAAAAACCATGTCAAGAGGCAAAAAAAAAAAATCTTAGCCAATAGTACCTGGTTAATTCCCGCAGTCTCTTAACTTCTGCATCACGCTGACGTAAAGTTATGCCCAAAATCTTATTTTCTTTCTCTGAAGCTTCCAGCTTAAATTGAAGGCTCTTCACAGTTCCTAATGCCTCTTCCACTTCTGAAATGCCAACAAGAACTTATATAATTATTTCTTTTAATTTTTAAAATGCTAAACAAAGAATAACCAAATTGAAAACACATACCAATCTTGAGCTTGGTAGAGTGAATGTCATAATGCTGTTTATTTTCAAGCAATTCTTTTTCTTTATCTTGAATACCTTTTGCAAGATGTTTATTTTCTTCCTTCTGACTTTCTATTATTTTCAGTAGTTCTTCATTTTTGGCCTGCAGTGAATCAAGGCCTTTCTGTGATTCTTTCAATTGACTCTGGAGCATCATATTCAAGGACTGCAGGGACACTACTACCAAAAGTAGAACATAAAAAGTTTAAGTGTTTTATGTGGTAGCTTGAATTTCTAATTCAAACTAAGTTTTTTAAAAATCTTAGTAATATGAACTTTGGTTACAGAGAGAGGAACAGGTTTTTTTTGAAGCAAGATAAAGCTCAAGCTTTCTTCTAAATTATCTAGTTAGCCATCTTCCTTTTAAGAGGAACATAATGCAAAATAATCCACTTGGCAGCTGAAGAACCAAGTCCCACAATGTGGAGTCTAAAAAGGTCCAACAGTCCATGCAAATGCAGTTGCATGATTAGACCCAAAACATTTAGTTCAGCTATTACTGAAGGCCACAATGCATACAGACATATGAAACAAGAGATATATAAATAAAAAATAACAATATCTATTGAAATAAAGCTTTAACAAATATGCTCCTAACAAGCAACATTATCAGTACTTTACATTCATAGTTGCAGCTCTGTCCAGATGTCTTCTCACTGCTTTCTTGTTCCCCAAGTTGCTGGTTTAATATTCTTAGTCTCCTAAACATGCATTGTGAAAAAGCACAAATTCAGAAATTTTAGAATAACGACTGCACTTTAAATCAGTTTCATGATAAGTTGCTTTTGAGAATTAAATGTCAGGTAATATTTCAGAAATATAATGAGTCTTAGTAAAACATTTTTCTTACATTCTGGTATTCCTTCTATGCAAAAGACCCTTTCCAAGTATCTGGTAAATAACCCTGTTCTGAAGTCAAGTGCTATCCAGTAATGTAAGAACTCCCCTAAAATAAGAGACACTTTTGCATATGAGAATAGATTCCAAAAAGAATATGAGCAGGCTAACTATCTTGATACTGCAGTTTTAAGAATGATGCATTGACCCCACCCAGACAAAGGGCCCAATCATGAGGTAACTGATGCTACTGAAATATCAAAGTCAAGCTCTGTGTTATTTATTTAAAGTATATGGCCTTACCAGCATACTTTCTAATCCAAAAATACTGCACAGACAAGAAGGAAAGAGCCTTAACAGGCACACCATAAGAAAGGCAATTTAAACAGACCAGTTAAAGATGCTTTAGGTGCACCTGCAGCAAGCACAGGATCACTGAGGAGTTACCCACCTGCGCAGCTGCGCATTCTCACTGCGCAGAGGCTGCAAAGCCAGTGCTATTTCAGCTTGGATATTCGTACTTCCCACTACAGCTGGGAGCAATGATATGGAGTCTTCTATTTCACTCATCAACCTTAACATTTCTGAGTCACCTGCAAGAGGTGAGGGAAAAAAGAGACTCCATAAACCTATAATACAACTAATATTTTACATGGGATTAAGCAATCTGCAAAATGATTAAATAATATCTCTTTGGGTTGTTTTCCCCAAGAAAACTTCATCTTTAACTATATTTATTTTAAATTGTTAAGCTTGATTATGAAAACTATGCTTTACATCCTCAATAAAACACAACCCACTGTCTTTCCAATCTGCCTTGGAGGAAAGATCTGTCCACACTGGGACCTTTCTCAGGGGAAAGCTCTGTACATGGAATAGCAACAATCTTCATCTTGCTTTTACAATAAGGTTAAAATATTACAAATATAAATTAATACTTATCCAAGTAAATCACGAAGGCTTTACAGTTGTGGAAAACCACAGTAAGATGTCACATATCATCTGACACATACAACTTCAAGAAACTGTGAAGTGCTCACTCCTTTAGTAGATCTCTTGTGTTATTTGAATGCAATAACTCTACTGCACAATGCAAACGTCCTCACCTTGATCTGTTATCAGTGCTCTGAGCTCACCCATAAGATACTTTATAGTCCTAACTTTATGGGCTGTTTCTTCTGGCCTTTCTTTTCTAGATTTTAGAACTTTCTTCACATAACTTGTCCTAGAGCTTGTATCTCTCACTGGAGATACATCAAGTACATTCAATTCATCTTCACTGACCATGTCCTCACTCTGCTCTTCAGGAGAGTCCTCCTCCGTGTCATGTGAGCCATCATGTTTGGCAGGACAGTGATGATGGCACCTCTGTTCAGTCCTGCCATTCAGCATTTCATGGGATTGTAACAGGGCTTGTATGCACTGTATCAAATCTGCTTCTTTTATCTGGTGTACTTGGCTTGGGGCCATCTCTCTGCCAGATGTTGGGATCAATGCAGGCACTGAAGGGGTTGATGCTCCTGGTGCTGTACAGGGGATCACACCAGGATGGGCACTGCCAGACTCTATTTGTGCAGAAGCAGCAGCAGAAACCACTGGGCAAACCACAGGTCCTCCCATCTCTGGCACACATTCATTGGCACTGTCTACAGGAACACCCTGCACAAAGAATATTCAAATTAAACAAAAAATTAATGCGATTTTTAAATCTTTGGGAAAAAAAACCCAAACAGCACCACTGACTCAATGCAGACTTGTTCATTCTTTGCTAATTGTAACAGCAACTACAAATTAATAATTGAATAATTTTCCTGTATAATAAGGAGTAATTAAAATGTAAATCTGATTTAGATTACCTTTATCTTAATTGTTATTGGCAACATTAAAGCATAGTTCTTTTTCAACTGTGCTATAAAGAAAAAATCTCAGCAATTTCTTGAATCCAACCAGAACAGGGGAAAAAAAGAAAAAGGACAACACTGTTACCTTTCGGTATTTTAAGTAGATGAATTTCTTAAAAGTCAAGGTCATCACTAGCTATACATGGACTGCCTGCAGATGGAAGGTAATTCTACAGCCTTACAGATTCAAGGTGGAAGCCCTTTGCCACATTTCCCAAAGTGGTATTCTCCATCACCTCTATTCTATGCCCTGAAATACACATTTTAACATTTGGCTCTAAGGCATTTTAACATGTGGCTCTAAGATAATACAGCATGTCTGAAGAAATAATTGCCTTGATCATTGGTAGGGAAAGCTCCATATGATACATGATTTCCTCTATGAGGAGTAGATTAATGATCCTAGTGTGCATTACTGAGAATGCAATTAACAGTAATCAATAATTTCCTGCACTTTCCATGTTTGCTGTCCATTACAGAATTCCCCAGGCAGAAACAAGCAGCCAGTTGAAATGCTTCTAATTTCATTTTTTGGTGTCTACCTAAAATGTGTTTTGAATAGCAGTATTTTCTCTGTGTATCACTACCGTTTGAAGTGCACATTTTTTTAAAAGGAAAATTATTAGGAAAACTGACACAAGGAAATGTATAAATAAATAGGCAGTGCTAATTCAATGCTTAATAGTGAGAATCAAACTTTTACTTACTGACTGAGTGGATAAGTGATTAGCTGAATGCTGCAGGGACAGTGCTGATGTGGAGGTAGGTAATTGGTAATTCAAAGTTGTAACATTTTGACATCCTAAAAGAAAACAACACTCATAGATAAGAGCAATCTTGGGCAAAACTCATGAAGTTAAATAGCTGGCTCCACATTAATGGTTCCACTAACCCTGATTTGAGGTAGAAGGAGTTACAGTAGGAATTTCATTGTTCTTCTGTGGGGGTTGGCCAGTTATCAGAGACATCTGAGTTTGCACATGCTCGTATAGTTTCTGATACACCAGAGGAGAGTGTTCACTGCAAGGCACATGAATTGATTGAACCATCTGATTCTGTGCTGCACTGGAAAGCTCCTTCTCACTAGAACGTGTGGTAGATGAGGCAACTTGTCTATTTGATATTGGCACTGTAGAGAAAGAAAGAACACAGAACTCTAGCTGAAGTTGCCTGTCTTCTTGATCTACACAAACCCATTGTATCATCTGTCATATTCTGGTTATTTCCCTTGAAAATGCAAAGAAAGACCCTATGGCCCAGGTTTCCAGTCAGATTTTGATTCACCAGCAAATTAATCCATCAATTTTTTTTCTTCAACATAGAGCAATCTAAACCAGTTGGACAGGCAGCTGTCCTTGAAGGAAGTGCAGAGATTTAATGCTACAGAAGGTCAGTTCTAAAATGCAATTCTTAAAATCTCTGCTTTGGTATAATTAAAACTCTGTAATTTTACAGTGCTGGGAAGATATCAGCTACTTGCTCATTTCCTACAATTCCCAATGGGAATTCTGCTACATGCCTGTCTACAGGCCCCACCTACCTAACAGATTAGAAAACTTACAGAAGAAACAGTGGAGAGAGGCAGAAATGATAGTAGGTGAAGTATTTCCCCTGCGAGCAACTCAGCACTCCATCTACCTCTCCATTCAAGTGCTTTGGCCACTAAATCATTTGAGGTCTTGTTATTTCTTGCAACACTTCCCTGTTTCCAGAAACCTATCTTTGAGAAAAACCTGTCTGGACACTGAATTCTAAACCAGTTTCTAAACTGAGACGAAGCACTGCAATGATTCCCTGTGCAAGAGAAATGGGGAAAGTGTATTACCATTCTCCTCCACACTGCCTACCAGATAAACCTGATGATGTTGATACTTGTAAACACACTCAACTTTCTTCCTTGCACATGCAGTTCAAACATTTGTGTATTTCAGTAACTGTGAATTAAACATTTAAGGTTTCTAAAAGGCAGTAATGCATCCTTTTGCAGATTCAACACAGGATGAACCTATTAACAAAGAGCAACAATTATTTAAAGCCTTCTTGCAGCTCAGTAAGTTGAGGAGTCTCACAATGTTGTTTGAATAAAAAAAAAAAATCAAGTCCGAGAAAGCTCACTTACCAATTTCTTTTTGAACAGGGGCAGGAGTAATGATTCTTTTGAACCCTTTCTTCTTGGAGGTATTTCCTTTGGTTAGCAAAGGCTTGGAAGCAGTATTAAAGGTAGTTGTTTTCCCAGGTTGTTTAGGGACAGTCTCCCTTCCTAGTATTAGTTGAAAGAAAAAGCGGTTAACAAAACAAAGCAAGAGAGTATTACAAAACCTAAAAACATAACTTGTATTTTCAATAGGTACAACCTGTAGCTTCATTTTGTAAGATGTTCTTCAGTAAAGCTGCACAATGGTCAAGTCCATTATAAACAGTATCAGCCTGCACAAAGAACACTGCAGTCAGAAAAACAGTACCACTGTTCTCTTCCAGTAAACCAAGACACTATTTTAAGGTGAGTGTACCCCAACCTGTCAGATGACAAAAAACAATTCATAACCAAAAAACTGTATCATTTCCCATGTACTACTTTGCAATTACATGAAGTTTGCAAGCACGCAGATTTCTGCAAAATAACAAAATTGTGTTGTTGCACCCATGTCAAACTGCTGGACAGTTAATTATCTACAGCCTGCTTGTATTTTGGAGACAACGGCCTCAGGACGACGCAAAACCCAGCAGTGCAGCACTGACTCTGTGCTACTCTTTCTTTCCAGCACAAAAACCTAACAAGGGCAGCTGCTCTTTGGTGAGGGTCAGCCCTTGTCCATAAGCAGCACATTTGTGTTTGCTAAATGTATCCTGTGCCTTGAGGAGATTTATCACTCACTGCACACAAAGCCCATTTCCATCTATCTGCAAGATGCAGCATAGACACTCTTGCTTGCGTTGCAGGAGCAACTTCAGGTTCAGATGCAAATTAATTAGGATCCAAATTAATCTGGCTTTCTTCTATTACTCAAGGTATTCCAATTTCCCTTCTCTTTACATAACAGGGATGACTGTGTTAAAAAGTCATTTAATTACCTGATTATCAGAGTCAGTGGAATAGAATTCTATATCAGAATATCCTTTCCTTAAGCCAAACCTGAAAAAGTGAAATTCATGGTTTATACCACCTCCTTAATATAAAACAATTAAAAAACCTTACTTTTACTTCATAATAACAAACAAAAGAAAATTAATTTTATCATGAAACAAAATAACTTTCTTTTTTTGAAAACTCTGTATGGCTGCAGCAAACATGTTAAGCAGATAATAACAGTTTATGTCAAAGAAGAATTCAGTCTCCGCTCAACAGTCTTACAGCTAGTAAGTATACAAATTCAATCTTTTATAAATAAAACATGCAGAGTGAAATCTGTATTGTTACAAGAAAAATTTCTATTCCGTTTGCGCCTGTCTGTTCGTGGGCAGTTTAGAACCTGACCACACTGCCTTTCAGCTCAAAATGATCTATGTCTACACATACGGGATTTTTGTTCAGTTGTGAGGTATGACAAGTATAAAGCTCCCAAATGCCCATGCATACACTCAATTTTAAACAATATTCATGAATAAGGTCTTACTGTTTTCTTCCAGTTGTTAGTTTAGCTGCTCCTGACAGCCTTCCAGAAGACAGAGCCTGTTGATTACAGAAATACATGTTGATTTTCATGATGTATTTTCCCAACACACCTTAAGACTACCATTGCCCACCAAGTTTCAAGCTCTCAGGCCAAGGCGGGGCAACTGCTGCCAGAAGGGCCTGAGACTTGTGGGTTTCATTTCACAAAACATGCCTTGACAGTAGGATGCTTTGTTAATCTACAGACACAGTCACTCACTTAAGGACAATCCAAGGGCTGATGTACAAACATGTTTCAGATGGAAACCACACTTCAAAAATACAGACATGAACTGTGAGGACTTAAAGAATCAACTATGGCCAGAGCACACAGCACAGACACAACAGGGTGGAAGAACCCTTGCACAGTCACAGAATCTCAGCACGGATCAGGCTGGAAGGGACCACAGTGGCTCAAGCAGGGCCACCCCAGAGCATATAGCACAGGCTGACATCCTGATGTTCCTGAGTACCTCCAGTGAGGGAGACTCCACACCCTCTCTGGACAACCTGTTCTTTCTCACTTTCAGCTGAAACTCCCTGTGCACCACCTTCTGTCCATTGCCCCATGTCCTACTGCTCGGCCCCACCGAGCTGAGCCTGGATCCACCCTCTGACACCCTCCTTTAGCTGTTTATACGCATTGATAAGGTCCGCTCTCAGTCATCTCTTCTCGAGGCTGAACAGCCACAGCTCCTTCAGCCTTTCTTCGTAACAGAGATGCTCCAGGCCCCAGCCATCCTCGCTGCCCTCCGCTGGAGCCGTTCCAGGAGCTCCACGTCTCTCAGACAGAGAGACAGACCCAGAATCGCACACAGCGCCTCGGACCACCGCCAAGCGGCTGCAGTTCAAGCCGGGCTGGGCCCCGGAAGGCCCGTCCACGCGCAGGAATCGTTACGCGGATGGCGGGAGGGACCCCCTCCCCACGGCCCCTCCGAGCACAGCCGGGCTC